>JBAMHV010000019.1:3419643-3432494 GCA_037177535.1 Pseudomugil gertrudae
ACACCTGTCCTTTGAGCTGGTGCAGGTAATTGGGAGGCGGAGCTGTAAATCAAAGCAACAGGCCCCAGCCCATAACAGGGGTCTTTCAGAACAAATGGTAACAAATAAACAAAGGAGACCTCAGCTGTCTCAAACCTCTTTACAAAGAGGTTTACAAAGATGATGTTAAAATGTTGTACAATGATTTGGTAGAGGTTTAAAGGTACAATCACATCTTTTCAAAGAGATATTCTCATCATCCTGAAAGTATTTATTTATCTTTAGTAAATACTGCAACTTTTTATTTATTTATTTGTGCCATCTTCATTATTATGCCAACAAATGCTTCTATTTGGATATCTTAACAGATCTCATATATTTTCCATTTATTAAGTTCAAAAGTATTCAAACAGACCTCGTGGTTGCAGAAATGTCCTAGTTTAAGCTTAACAGAAAGAAATTAACTTACAGCTGCTGTGTTACTTAAAGCACCAGGAGGTCCAGGTGGCCCAGGAGGTCCTGGGGGGCCAGCAATGGTCAGACCTACCCCAACAAAATGTCAGCACCATCCAATCCAATTATTTAAAACCTTTAACTGTGTCATTTTGACAGACTGTCACCACACTGTGGCTATATATTTAAAAATACCTGAATCATATCTGAAAGGAAACCCAATTGGCCCTGGGGGACCGGGGGGCCCAGGAGGCCCAACAGGACCAGTTCTACCATAGCCTGGAACACCAGGTGGGCCTGGGATGCCTGGGTTGCCTGGCGGACCAAGTACTGAATCACCTTTGGGTCCCTGAAACACATTACAAAGATTTTAAAGTTTCACTTTCTTTTCAACAGATACAAAAAAAACAAACAAAGAAACAAATAAATAAATAAAAGTTAGAACTCACTACCAGTCCGGATCTCCCAGGGAGACCTGGTTGCCCTGGATACCCAGCCTCCCCCTTTTGACCTTTATCCCCTTTGATGCCTTGGTCACCTCTAAACCCCTATGAGTGCACACACAGGCAAACACACACACACACACACACACACATACCGTTTAACAGAATATAAAGAAAATAACCGAATAAGCAGAACAACATGATGCCAGTGAGTTTGGTGGAAAATAAGAAGAAAAAGTTCCTGTGTGGGACATACCCATCCTCCTCTGGGGTCAAATGTGTCTGATGAAGGAAGAATAAGATCAGGGGACAAAGGACAAAGTTAAGACACATATTTTTGCAAAACTTTTCAAAAGCTAGTTGTTTGATCAAAGCAGGTTTCATTTAAAGGTCCAAGCAAAATCAATTTCTTTTCACTTTATTTGACAAAGTACTGAAATACCTAATAGTGTTTTAATGTTAGTAAGTAGTTTCCTCACCTGTTGGAGCTGGCATCCCAGGAAGGCCCCTTTCTCCCTTTTCTCCTTTCGGTCCTGATCTGCAGGTACCTTGGTGACAAAAAGCCAAACACAACCTTAACTTTGGACCATTTACGCCACAACTAAGATCATATTACAGTTAACTTTTGTTAGGTTCAAATGCCATTAAGGGTGAGCCAACCTACCAGCTGCAATTGTTCCATTGGGATTGAGCTGAAATAAGGAGACAAAAACAAAAGCTGTCGGTGACACAATGCTGGCTGAATCTGACAAACGCTTCACAATGTTCAGTTCCAGTCACCCATTCTGCAATGTCAACGTATTAATCACAGTGGAAATGCAGACTCATGCAGATTTTACATGGATGCGATTAATTTCTACCTCAGTTATTTCGTTGCACCGAGCCGTCACCTTTCCAGGGTTGACATGCAGCATGCAGGAATATTTTGGAATCAGCCTAAAAAGGTTCTGAGTAGTAAAAGGTTATGATTTGTAACAGTGTCATGAAGAACAACATGCAGGTTATCTGTGGAGAGGTTGTTAAACAAAGGGACTCAATGGAGTTAATATGAAAAAGGAACAGAAACAAACATCTTTCTTTACTGGAAACCACAAATATTAAACAATCAGCAACCAGATGATGATTGCTGGATGTTTAAAATGATACATCCCACAATCTGAAGTATAATTTATACAAGTTCATGTCAGAGACAGTTACAGATGCATTCCAATAAAATAGGCATGCCCAGAATCCTTTTTTTTTCTAACTGCAGCTATAATAAAGCTCAAACATGGTCATTGCTGTCTGAAACCTACAGGCATTTTGCAGTGGGGTCTGGGAGGAATTGGGAATACTGTCTTCAAAAACCAGGAGAAGAGAGAAGAGAAGATATAAGCACATGAAATGTGAAATAAAGCTGAAAAATGAAGATAGAGTAAAAAAAAAATCAAAGGCAATAAATAAATGCATCATTACTCCTTTGGGGCAGTTGAATATTCCTGGGCGACCTGGAAGTCCAGGAGGGCCAGGAAGTCCCTGAGAGGACAAAAAAGTTTTAAAAGAATGAAAATGGGGAAACAACCTCACATTAAGCTGAATAATCAGCATAATGTGTGCTGGATATCCAAACAGCTCCAGTATTTACACATGTGCTGTCTGTCATTCAGGTGTTTTTGACTCACTGGCAGTCCTCGAGGGTCTCCTTTCTCCCCTTTAGGTCCGATCAAACCAGGTCGACCCTGCAGAGACAGAGGGATATATTTGTTAGTCATTTGTTGCAACTATGCATTGATTAAAAGTAAAACCAGTGAAATTGCTATTAATTAAGTTCATGATACTTACTGGTCTTCCAGGTAAACCAAATTCTCCTTTGGCTCCTGGTGGTCCCACTGGTCCCTGTCAGCAAAGAAGGAAGTGACTGACTGGAGGTCTTCAATACGTGTATTGCATAAACCATCTGTGGCAGCATTTAGTGGCATTTATACTGCTAAAAAGTTGTTTTTGCCACTTGCAAAGAAGACTTACTGGAATTCCAGGGGGTCCGGGAAAGCCATTATCTCCCTGCCAACAAGGATATATTAATCTGTGCTGTGATTTACAGCTCATATGTAAGTAAATCCCAAACACCTTGCTTATTATCTCAAGTTATTCCACATAACTTCTCAGGTAAGTGGGTGAAATGTGAGAGCAATGACAGGAAATTTTACTTTGATTCCTTTGTGCCCAGGTAGGCCAGACATCATAGATCCATTTGCTGCGATGATGAATCCTGGCTCACCCTTTTCACCCTGCATGAAAACACAGCGTAAAACTATGTGTTGACAGATAAAAACACCAGGTTTTTTTCCACAGTATCAAGTTCCACTGCTTTTGCACACAAAAACTGAATTAATTTGAACAATTTGTGGTGCACAAATATCAGGACAATTATGTGTGCAAGTACATTATGAGTACATCTCACTTTTAGTCCTTGAGGACCGTGTACACCTGGCAGTCCCATGTCACCCTTTGGTCCCTGTGGTCCCTGCAAACATATTGCAAATTGCACATTATTACACTAGATCTGCACCTGGAGTACATAACTGACACACTGAAAGCATAAACCAATTATCTCTAACAAGATAATTTGGTGTAGAATGAATATTTTTTGGCTGATACTCACAGCAGGTCCCTGAGCTTCAAAAATCCCTGAGAAGTTGAAGGCACCATCTGTATCATTTATTAGAAGCTGAATGGACAAATGAGGTCATTTTTTTACGATAGAGAAGACTACATGTGGGATATTTTTTAAAGGGAAACAGAATGTGTGAGCTGGAAACAACAAATTGTCATCATTTAAGAAACTGGTAGTGTCAGACTGGTAAAATGGCATCTTTAAAGAGCTGTGTTCTGATGGTACACACATCCTGCAGGTTGATAACGGGTCCTGGTGGTCCAGGTGGTCCCGGAGGACCTGGTAGACTTAATCCATCTCGTCCAGCCTCTCCCTGGAAAACACAATTAATGGTTAAGCACCTCTTGATCATAAAACACGTGTAAACAACTTCCTTAATTCATGGTCTTACCTTTTGTCCCGGATCACCCCTGTCCCCCTTTGGTCCCTGTAGTTGTACACATAAGACAAACAGATAAGCAACAGACTTCACAAGCAACAGGTTTGACAAACCGGAGGCCTGTCATGAATATCACATAACTGATCTGACCCACTGAATGCACTTATTTGAGAGCATCATGACTGTGATGAAAAATCCCTTTTTATATCTGTTAAGGTTAGATTAGTGTCCATAACGTTTACTGAGCCATCAGTCTTCAAAATCATGTTGCAAGTTAAAAATCCATTCAGAATATTTGACCATGCGAACCTCCGCCCCTTTGAGTCCATCCAAACCTGGCATCCCTCGTTGCCCTTTAACACCTGGCTCCCCCTGCAGAAACCATGAGACACCGACATTAAAAACCCCGTTTTATCATGTAACTTTTCCTGTCTCACACAGACATTTCTCTGAAACAGATTTGTGGTAATGCACAACGAAGCAAACTATGAACCTATTAGAGGACAACATCCCTATCCTCTTAAACTGCATGCTGCCTAAAGCTGGTATCTCTCATCAGCATGAGGCGTTTCACTAAAGGCCTGGCTAATGACCTAAAGGCTCAAGACTTTTTAAGAAGCTTGTCTGATTTGTGCTGAGATATCCTTGACATCTTGAAAAGCGTAACAGAGGAACAGCAGGGAGAAACACCTGACAGCAGACTCACCTTTTGCCCTGGCTCTCCTGGAAGACCCTGTCACAGGGAAAGGGGGAGAATAAAGAGAATAAAAATCTTTGAAATAGATGTGGAGCTGGATGTGTGGGGAGAAATATACTTCAAATATTTTGTTGATGTCCTGTAGGCCTCCTTGTACCCAAACCTGACAATAGATCTAATACCAAACTAACTTTCCTGGGAGGTTAGGAAGTATGTTATATGTTAATATGCTGACACATACAAATATCTTACCTTTGCTCCTGGAAGCCCAGGACTCCCTGGAGGACCCTGCAAAAGCAAACCAATTAAATATCTTAGATGACAAAAGCTGCTGTTTGCACTGTCATTTCATTCAACGAGGAAGCGCCACAGTCATTCTGTGTCACGCTTGTACCTGTTGTTCTTTAAATGATAAGTCTCCAAAATCCTCCAGCATCCCAGATCCTTCCAAATCCTCAAAAAGCAAAAACAAACAGCCATGATTAAATTGTTTATCCAAAATATTTATCCCTGCCTCCTGCTGCCTGCTCATTTCTCTAAGCTGTCAGCCACGCTGTGTGGGACTGGCCTGTGTGTTTCAATCAAAAATGAATGAAGTTTATCTCTTGAGACTAATAGGTAGTTACTGGGCTGGTTCTGAAAACTTCATGGCAGAGGAGTGAGGTTAAACACATCGGTCTGCCTTCTTTAGCCTGAACACATTAGGTTGCATATATTAAAGCAACAAACGAGTAGAACTGATGCTGGCTAAATATGTCTATAATCACACCAGTGCTGGACACTTACAGCAAACATTGGGGCATAGCCTCTAGAGATGGGTCCTGGGGGCCCGGGAGGACCAGGGGGCCCTCTGGGTCCAGGTTGGCCTGCTGGACCTGATGATCCAGGAAGACCTGGAAATCCCGGTGGGCCTTGATCTCCCTGAAAAACATAAAAGATGTTGTAAAATGCACAGATTGTTGTTTGGCTGTTAGAAAAACTGCAACATTAAGAGCCACAGCTTCTGTGACAAATTATTAATGTTCAGTGTGGATAACACACGATGGGACGGAACACCAGCATAATAATTACTGCTAATACGCTAATGATGCATCATTATGTAGTCAAACAAGCAGTAAACACATCTTACCTTTGGTCCTGGTTGCCCGCTCACACCAGACTCTCCCTATTAACAAACAAATGAAACATAATAAAATCACATTAGCTACAGTGTTGACTTGAGACAGACTGTTGTTCCCTGTTTGCATTAAAAAGCAGAGCCGTTTTCACAACTCAGACTTGTTTACACCCGAGATGCAATTAAGAGCCTGGCTCTTTGTGCAATGAGGGTTTTTAGTTTGTGTGATTGTTTCTGCTAACAGAGCGCTAAGAGGCCTGCACAAGGGAAATCAGTCAACTCGTACAAGAGTTAACATGGCAGAAATCACACACTTGGAAGTACCAGGTTGAAGCCAATGTGCTGTGAATTTACATGCATCTAACTCACAGGCTGAAGTCAGTGTTTATACCAATAAATATAGCTTAAATTTGGGAGTATTAGCCTTACCCTTTCTCCCTTCTCCCCAGCAGGACCTGGATCACCATCATTTCCATCGACTCCCTACAAGCACAGCCACAATTTACTAAAACCATAGAATTTAGTTATATATATATATATATATGTGTGTGTGTGTGTGTGTTTGTGTATGAGAGAGCATATAGTCATGTGAAAAAAATACTTCTTTCAATTTTAAAGTTTTATAATACAACAAATCACATACTTAGTTTCCCAAACCTCCTCTTCCTATTAGTGTTTAGTTCTATAAATACCTACATATTATCAATCTGAAGCTGCATTTCCCTCATTTTAGGCAACCATGATGCTTTTTCATTATGTACTTGTACACAAAAGCTTGGTATCAAAAGGATGTTTCACTTTCTTTTCACATGACTGTGCGGCGCAGTTTGCATTATGTTTGTCACTGTTGCTTTCTGATTTGGAGCAAAGGTGGATACTGCATGCAAGCTTGTGAAGAACTGCGATTAGGACACATTAAACAAAGCAGATAAAGTCCCAAACCTGAAGTAAATTAATTGTTTATTATGCAAAACATATTTAAATAAACCTGTGTATTATTTAGTGCTCCTCCCACACAGTTAGTAAAAGTCTCAAAAACTGAGAAAAGACACATTTACCCCAACAGCTGCTACAGCTGCAACCTTATTGAAGCTCCTGTTGTTCATCACTGGAGTTCCTGCCAAAAAACTGCCACACAGGGATAATGGAAAAAGGGTACGACCCTTAAAGACATAAAAAGCTCCTGATGAGGTAGCTGCAAAGTATAAAGATTTAATGATGAGGTCAAGACAGACATATAAGTGCTTTTTAGCTCAATTAAGGTGCACACACATGTCCTTGATGGCCTCTCTCTCTCTCTCAGCGGTTTAATCTCATCTCATACTGTGCAGCAGTAAATGGCTGGAGGAGCAGTAAATGAACATGAGGTTTTCAAACCAAGTTGGGGCAAATACTGTCTTTTCAACTCCTTTAGAGGGGCTGATGATACCTGACCAGACCCTGACCCAAACCCAGAGCCGGAGCCACTAAACCGCTCCTCAATCACCTGAAAACAGAACTTAGATCAGTAATTACATGCACATAATAAACTAAGAGCTGTAAAAACAAATCCTTCATTTCACTTTTTTTAAAATAAATAGTTTTTTGATTTGCTGTCTATTTTTCTTTAGAGATGAGAATTTTTTTTAGACTTAAATTCAACTGCAGCAAAGCCTCAAATCCTCTAAATGTCATTTTAAGAAAAATTTAATCACTTGCTATTTTCAGTTCAGTTCTGCTGAACTGGACAACCAGACCCTGAACTCGTCTCCTACACCAGCTAGCTGAAGGATGTCATGTTCAATTTAAGATTAAATATACCCTAAGGGGGGAAAAAGCAGAGTTTAGGAAGGCATGGATCTCATTTTATCTTATTTTATGTAACTGGAACAAGTTAATGATTCATAAAGGCTTCTCTGTGAAGCAAAGCAAGAACATGTGGATATAATGCAGCTGTATGTAAGACTTGTTTTTATATGATTTTTCTTTAAAGCTGTCTTAGTCTTGTTTCAGCTTGCTGCAGCTACAGTGGAGCTCAAGATAGATGACGGCATAATACCATTTTAAAAGGGCAGGTAGAGAAAAACGGAAAGCTGAACAAGAGGATGTGGCCGAGTATCTTGTATCACGTGTAGCTAGAATCTGAGCAAATTCTTGAAAGAAATGTTTGAAAATCAGCTCTTTGCACGTCTTTGGCCCAGACATTTTAATCTTCACTCTTTTACGTAGGCAAAATAATCATGAAGTTATCTGATCGTCTCGTTTGAATGAGAGACATGTATGTTGATCGGCAATGCCAGAAAGGGAGGTAGAAATGAATGATAAACTCACAGGCAGCCCTGGTTCACCTCTCTCTCCATCATTTCCATCTCTCCCGGGAGCCCCAGGTGGTCCAGGCATGACATGCTCAGCATCCATCCCCGGGGGACCTGGCACTCCTGGGGGACCTGGAGGCCCTGGGGGACCCTGATACCCATATAACGCCAAAAATGTCAAAAAAGTACTTTGTGTGTAGTCGTTCATTTGATGCCATGTCAGGAAGTGGCCTGCAGAGTTGGCGGCTTATTTCACTTACCCGAAAAATCTCTGTGTCACTGTCAAAGTCTTCAAATCCAGACCCCTCCTGATGAACACACACCATATCACCATATCAGAAGCCAGACTAGGCATAGCTGCTTTAATTCAGAACTAAAACTACAGTGTTTGAGTCTTTCGAGTCTTAATATGCTAAAATATTTATAAAATGATAGTAAAGTATACTAACCAGAAACGTGGAAGATGTGCTAAGACGACCAGGATGTCCAGGAGGACCAGGAGGGCCAGGCAGTCCAACACCAGTATCACCCTGTGAGAAGCAGCAGGGGCAACATTTAACTTCTTTTTTTTTGTACTTTACAGTATGCAATATGATTATTTATTTATTAAAATAGGGGGTTTATTAACCTTTTCTCCCTTGGGACCAGGGTCTCCTTGTAGTCCAGGGAATCCTGGTGTTCCCTGAGAGAAAGGACGATAAAGAGCTGGGCTCAATGCCATATCAGATATGAGGTGTTACACAAAAACACAGATAATGCTATCGGGAGTAAACCAAGAGCGTTTTCAGTATATTGTAAAGGTCCAAATCAATAAAAGATGTGTACTATCAGTATGGATAAGGCAGAGCTCAAATTAGTGTCCATGTGTTAAATCTGACAACACAAGTGCACTAAATTTCACTAGAGATGGAAAAATAAGTCCTGCGTGAAGGAACATATAAATCTAAGGGAAGGTTTTACTTACTGGGACACCAGTTTCACCTTTACTTCCCTGGAAGAAGAACAGAGAATGTACTCTAACCTGTAAACCTGATAAACATAAAGCACTGCAGCTCATGTTCTGTAAATAGAAAAACAGAAGGTGTGTGTCAGCAAACAGATAGCACTCACAGGTTGTCCATTAATCCCAGGATGTCCAGGAGGACCTGAAGGCCCCGGTGGTCCTTGGGGACCTCGAGGTCCAGGCTCCTTTCCCTCTCCTAATGCTGTTCCTGGAGGGCCTGGGGGTCCTGGAGGACCAGCTGGACCTCGATCTCCTCGTTCCCCTTTGTGTCCTGGAGACACCTGAAGATACTGAACATGGAAAAGACTGATGGATTGATTCCTTTATCTACAGCATAACGTCTTCTTATATTTTCTTCTCTGAATAAATTGAATCACATAATGGTGTTACAGAAGTTTTCTCCATGAAACTGTCAGGAAACCTGAAGCTTGAATGGGGCAGAGTGCTCTCATGTTAACTGGGACAGAATCCTACATAGATAGCATTTATTTATTTAGTCATAAAAGTCCTGAATATTGAAATTAGTAATAAGTAAATACTTACTGTTTCATGTTTGGAGGCAGGAGAGGCTGTCTGAAAGGATTCTGCTGTAACCAAATTAAGCATAAAAAGGACAGAACAGACATGGAGGATAAGAATGATGGAGCTACACTGCTTCTTTAGCACCACCTGCTGGCTGATTATTAAACTACAACAAGAAAATACCACACACACCAGTGAGTATGTCAGCAGTGTAACAATAATCATGTTTTTATATATTACTCTCTACTGTGGTCATCTCCTCTTGTCCAGAGGTCTCCTCGGTGTTTTCATCTTCATCATCACTGAATGACACCTCAGTGGGCGGAGCTTTGATTGGGGTGCTGTAAGTGGGGCCTCGCTCTGGAAAAGGCTGTAAAAAGAAAAGACAAAAGATAGAATTAAATTTAATTTAAGTAAATTATTAAAGGGAGAAAAGTATATTATCATATAAAGACTTTCGGTGAGTTACATTAGTTCAGGACCCATATAAACTATGCAGGATAAAAACTTCCGTCTTTACTGGTGTTTTTTCTCTATGAAAATTTTCCTCTTTTCTTCCAGTCCAACTAAACTTCTACTCAATGCAACATAAAAAATAATGAGACAGCAAAATGTTTACCACAACTTATAAGAAGTTATTTGTTTTCAAAACAGATCCAACATTGGCATCAAATTCATAATGAAATTCACATTTTCTTTATTTTATGTTGCATAGAGTTGGTTCTAATATATCTACAAAATATGTTGTATAGATAAAATTTCCTGACTCCATGCCTGCGGAAATGTCTGGCAGAGAACAAGGAAGACATCTCCGCCAGTTCTTTGGAGGAGGGCCCAAGTTTTACAAGCTTAAAGCAGCAGATTGAACCCGTCCATGCAGTATGACTGAACTACAATCACTTAGATACTTATATAATTAAACATCACTCATTTCTCATCATCATTTCTCCCCAGAGACGGAAAGACATTATAAAATTGCTATTGTTAGTCTAAATTGGCCATCTTTCAAACCTACTTACCAAATGGATCCTGCAGGATGTTTTGTTGGAATTTTTTTTATATAATTTTTTACTCCAGTCAGGAAACACATCAGTTGTTTTACTGAGCATGTCGGCCAAGTCACTGCCTTTATCCTCAAAGCAATAATTTCCTTATTTGTTTTCTTGCCAAAATTTAGATGAGGAAATGGCACAACCCATTTTTGTATTGTAAACATGGTGCCGCAGCCAGCAAATAACTACAGTATGTTTTGAGCACTAATGCCTGTTCCAAGTTGTCATGAGTGACAAGTTTTTTTTAAGTAGTCTTTAATTTAATTTCTTATTATTTAACTGGGCAAAACTATTTTCACTCAGTCTTTACTTTTCCTTTTAAAAGGATCAGTCTTGCTTTCAGCTGACTGAATATTAAATTGGTTTTAATTCCTAATAAATAAATTTGGTTGTCAAGGTCTATCAAGCCATCTTGAACTCGTCTGAAGAGATCAAATCAAGGTTTCTTCTAAAATACAATGCAGAACTTTATAAGTTTCTTTCAAAATAAATTCACAATACGTCTCCATGCTTTTATTTTGCCTCCATGAGAAACACACAGAAAAGAATAGCTTATATGGTCTACAGATGAGTTAAAACTGTGTGTAGTTTAAGTGTGCCAGGCCTGTTTTAGGATAAACAAAGGACATTTTGGAGTTGGAGTAAATGGTTGTTGGTAGAGATGATCTTCCCTCAGCATAACTGGATGTGCTCTGCTGTCATTTGAGGCACAGACCGCAGAACATTTAGCTTTTAACAAACCTTTTCAGTTTTGGCACCATCAGTGTATCAGTGTATCAGAAATATCCAGTGTCCGAACTGTTCCTTCACTCATGACCTCTTTCCCACATATCTGGATTTTATTCCCTTCTGTTTTCCTACGCTGTCAGACTCATATTCCCACATAATTAGTCTGGTCCACTGGCCAAGTGTCCCTCTCAAACCCTTCAGTTTGACACACCTTCTTTACAAGGGCCCTCTGCTCCTAAATCTCTGCCATTTCCAAACTTTGCTCATTGTTACAACCCCCATGTCGTCTAGGGGGAAAAAAAGGGGGTCACAACACAAACAAAGATGGCAATGAATAATATTTAACACTGATTTATTTACAAAGTGAATAAACAAAAAACAATCCAGGTTAAAATATATACTGTGACAAAATAAAAGTACATAATCAAAAGTCCACAATCAAAACTGAAAATCACGCATATGCAGGCACAATTGTCAAACAAAGCTAAAACAAACCTAAACTGAGCAAACCAAGCTCAACCAAGCTAAATCCAACAGAGAAGCGACAAGATGTTTGATCCAACCTATCAGCACCAACAGGTTCTGGTCACAAAGACTGTGTCTGAATGTGCACCCTATGTCCTAACCCCTCATTCACTACATAGAGCTGCGCTACATAGAGCTGCGCTACATAGAGCTGCACTACATAGAGCTGCACTACATAGCACACTCATTCTGTTGGTGATTCGGACACGAAGCTCACTACTTTTGTGCTGTCGGACATTGCATGATTACCAGCTGTAACTATGGCAACCACAGTGCACTTGAAGACGTCGATGTAAATACGATCCAAAGTCATCCGAAAATACTTTATTTCTTCACTTTATATTTAATTCTTTCTTTGTACTATATGTACTGAATGGAAACAGAATTAAAATGTATGATCTGTAGTGTTTTGTTAATTTTTTTTAATGTTCGTGTTATATTCGTCATTGTGAGTCTATATTAACCCGTCTAGTGACCATCGATGCTCACTACTTTTAAAGATGCATTGTGGGTAATTTTGAGGGCACTTTTTTCTGAAAGTACATTTGGACACCCCTACAAAATGGCATGTCCACTATATAGGGTACTATGTAGGGCATAGGGTGCACATTCGGACACAGCCAAAATTTGTCTCAAAGTCAGAAAGCAAAGGTTGGCAAACTGGGTCATCAGTCATGAGACCGATGGATGAGGGCGGAGGTTGAGAAGATCATCCAATCCTGTCATCTGAGTCTGTCTGTATCAGCAAATGGCAGGAGCCATAACACTCATTCATCACTAGCTTCCTAACTACAGCTGTTCTAACACCTTTCATTCATTCCCCGATGATGTCCTACTGGAGTCTAATCATCAAACATTATAAACCAGTCTTTTTAAATGATTGTATCATTTTACCATCCTGTTGGAATGAACTGGAATAATGCTGTAGCAGACAGACAGACAGACAGACAGACAGACAGACAGACAGACAGACAGACAGACAGACAGACAGACAGATAGATAGAT
>JBAMHV010000019.1:3442847-3456702 GCA_037177535.1 Pseudomugil gertrudae
CCCACGCTAACACGGAGAGAACCCACGCTAACACGGAGAGAACCCACGCTAACACGGGGAGAACATGCAAACTCCACCAGAAAGATCACTGTTCAGACCTCCCCCAGCTGAGGCTCGAACCAGCAACTTCTTGCTGTGAGGCCACACACTAAAAAAAAAAGTGAATACAAAAAAACTCAGCTGTGTACCTGAACTTACATGTTTCCAATCAGTTAGTTTTGGTATATTCCAAACTCAGATGATTATTGTTCAAGGAGGATGAGACCTTTTTTGTATTTTTCTCGTGCACTGGCCACTGCAGAGTTCAGACTTGAACCTCATTGTCAGTTTTCGGGATGAGCTGAAGAGTCCTAATCCTCATTGTCCATCATTAATGCAGCTTAATGCTTTGACATTGAATGAACGTTCTCTACTGGCTCCAAACAGGTGACTGACAGATGTCACACTCCACTGACAGGTCAGAATTCAGCATCACAGTAGCTATGCTAACAACACATACCAACCTTGCCAAAAGCAGATGACCAGACTTTACTTACCTCCGCACCCTGTACAGTGAGCGTAAACCGCGCCCATCTTCCTGTCAGGTCTCCCATTTTGAATGAAGCTGCCTCTTGAGTTCCCCCTCTAGATTCTGCATCAGTGTAGTACAGTATGACTCTCTGGGAGCCATCCTCCACTTCTGACAATGCTACACCTAACTGTACGATCTTAAAATACAAAACAACTTGGCATCAATAAAACAAACATGAAAATAAGAAGTAAGAAGTTAAATGAAAAGTCTTACCTTCTGATAAGCATCTGTGATAGCAAAGAGCACTCCGCCACGGCGTGTGGTTGGCTTAGCCGTGACTGTGACGGCAAAATCGTGATAAAATGGGTCGGGGATGAATGACTTTGTTAGGCGTCCCACATTGGCGTCTGGACCGAAACTATAGGCGGGGTAACCCTCAAAGCCAGTAACAAAAGAGACGGATGGAGGGAGGGGAACACCAATCAACTCTGTCAGGTCCAAAGAGCCCTGAGAACCACGGTCTGCAACCAAACAAACATAAGAGGATGTAAGTGGAGGGAAAAAGCCCTTTAGTATGTCAAAAGACCATCAATTGACCTTCTGAAACCCAACAGAGCTGCATAGATAGTGCCTCTATGTGGACAGAAAAGTGGCATAAAGAGTGAAAAGGAACTGATGAAGAATTCAGAGTTTTACATGAAATATGATAAAAGCCTTTATTTGTGCTTTTGTGTTCAAACTAAACAGTTTCACTCTATCTGTGCAAACATCCATTTAAAATTATTGAGTGCTTCATAGAACTTTTCACAAACCACTTTATTCCCCCATCTTTTGCACTGTTACAGCACCTCTTCACCTTCTGTCTGAAACATTTATCTTTTACTCTTCCTGGAGGCCCAGAATGATTTCATTTGTCAAAACTGTCGAAGTGAGTGAAAGAAACTCTGAGGTCAGGCTCAGAGATGGCCCAGAGTAAGTGAAGGATTTTACTTCCTCGTTTGGTCTATCAATGCTGCAGTTACGTCATCTATTTGCTAGGTCAGAGAAAATAACCATTGTAAAGCACTGGGTCATGGAGACCAGTCCAACCAACTAAAATGGTGTGATTGCCACATTTTAACAATACAGAGAAAATGCAGGAATTAGTCTGTATAAAAAATTACAAATAAGCTCCTGATGGCAACATAGCAGCGTGAGCAGAAGCTCATAGTTGGACTTTTTTGCATTTGGTTTTAGTATTGTGAGGATTTATTTGCAAATTCTTCCTGATGTGCTGCATTAAGCACCTGTTTGTAATGTTATTCACTCTAATTAACCCCAAATTTTTAATTGTTAGAGAGCCAAATAAATACACATTTTATTCTAGGTCCATTTATATTGACACATGGATGAAATAACTCAGTCATAAAACACAATTTAGTTTAGATCAGAGGTACTCCATTCGGTCCTAAAGGCTGCAGCCCTGCAGGTTTTCCATGCTTACCTGCTCCAACTCAGATGACCTATCTTGATTAGATCCAGCAGTCCAGATACACTGAAAACAATCAGGACTGAAGCCCTTGTAAGACTAAACTAAATGATTAGTCATAGTTTAGGTATAGATCTGTGGAAAATAAGCTAAAATATCTCTGAATGTTAGCTGTTTTTCTGACTAATGTTCTTATTATTTGACAATGTGGGCATCATAAACTCAATAAGTTGAGGTGCTTTCCTTTAGCATGATGTCTGTTGTACAAAACATTTCAGATACACCCCATAAAGTTTACAAAAACACTGAGAAGGTGCTTCCAAGTGTCTAAAAGCATCCGTTCATATCATCATACACTGCAGACCCACTGTCACGGCTGAACTCACACATACTTCCTTTTTTCTTAGAGCCAGTCATCCGCACACAAGTTGTCAAGCCTGAGACTGTTTTTCTCTCAGACAAATAAGTATTTTACAAAAACTTTTCTATCTCTTTTTGTCCATGACACACACACACACACACTTCCACACCTGGTTCTCTTTAATAGGGATATCCCTGAAACAACGGTCTCTTCTCTCGGCACGTGTGGGTAGCAAGTTATAAAGGCGAGGCATCTGGAAGACATTAGTTGAGGGCTAATACACACATGCTGTGCTGTGGTAGCTCCTGCAAATTAGACTTACTGTGTGGTGTGTGTTTGTCTGTGCAAAGGGCCGACAAAAAGACAAAAAGAAGTGGGGGGAGTGAGGCAAACTAAGCAGGAGAATGCAAATATTAAGGCTTCGGAGTATTCTGTGTGCTAAATGTGTGAGCGTGACACCAGGAGGGGAGGCACACACAAACAGGCTTTAATTAGACTGAAACCCTGCAGAGTTTGGCAAATAAAAACAATGAAGTGTAACCCGCACCATTATGCTGCGTAACCTCTACTGCAGCTGAAAACTGTCATTTCAGTGCCTGGCTGTTTCTGCTGAAACATGCGACAGGAACACAAAGACTGTACGTGTGTTTTTGTGGTTTGCAAGGACAAATCTACAAACTAATGCATCAATATGGATGAATATGGATGGGCATCATATATAATTTACATTTATTCATTCAAATAAATTTAGCAACAATAGCATTAATGAAGCCCACAGAAAAAAACTCTTCTCTTTCTTTTAGATTTCTTGAAAGACAAAGCAAACTATGAAATTATTTCCAAATGCTCTTTGGCCCATTTCTGCTGAAAATAAAGAAAGAAAGAAAATCCTTGAATCAAAAACTGAGGTATGGCTTGTTGGCAGCAACATCTCCAGATATAAACTTTGTTTTATGTTATGTTGTCAGTGATTCAGTGCTGCCAAAAGTCCAACAGCTCAATCTGTCACCACACTCCTTCTTTTGCCTGAGTGTGACCTCACTGCAGATGTTCCTCCACTGGGTAAGAGGCTGAACAGTTGGACAGATCACCAAGGAGGCGTGCAAATACTCTGTCTGCTTGAGTTCTCATGATTCAGCAAGCCTTTAGGAAAATGAGATCTCTGCAGCAGTTATACAGCCAGGAATTTGGTCGCATGAGCTCAAAGAAATGTACAAACAGCTAAGCTTGTCAGAGCATCAGTTATGAGAAATGTATTAGTGCTTCAGGTCAAGATGTGGTCTCTCAGATTAGTCAGCTTTGGCTGAGTTTAAGCAACACCTGCACTGAAACAGGGTACAAAAAGATGAAGGCTCAGGGGATGCAATGCATACTGTAAGCTATGAGCAGAAAACTCACAGTAATGACTTCAAGGTGTTCAAATTAAGTTCAAGATGCTGCCATGGGATTAAGTCAGTGCACTGGCTTTAGTTAGGTTAACTCCCATTTCTTGGGAAAAAGTGGATGCATGAAACCACCAGCTGTCAAAGTGCATGGGTGTGCTATTGTGGTGCATATGAAGAGAACCAAACTTGTAGACACAGCTTTATGAAGCGGTGACAGTGTGTTGGGGTATGTCACCTGGATGGTTTTAGCTTTAAGCCTAAACCTGCAAAAGAAAGATTTCACCACAGCAAATCACAGATGTAATTAAGAACCCCAATCTTTGCTTTTCTCTTTCACATGAAAGAGTTCACTGTTGTAAAATTCAGCGCAACATTGTTCAAGGAGTTTTTTTGCATTAAAGAAAGGATCTGCAATACGAGGAAGGATGGGAGCAGAAATAACTTATCACCCAGTCATACGGGAGCGACCTGTGCCATTTAGGCATGTAAACATGGTGAAAGCAGCAGGTCAAAGTTCAAACTGAGCATCTAAATGAGGAAAAAGGGGGATTTAAGTGACTTTAAACATGGCATGGTTATTGGTGCCAAACAGGCTTTGTGAGTTTGATCTGAGAGTTTCATGCACAACAGAGAATGCTCTGAAAAATAGAGGTTATCCAGAAGGCAGTAGTTACCCAGGAGGATGGACAGACTGTTAGGGGAGTAAAGAAAGGCAACAGGAACTCAAATAACCACTGGTTCCAACGGAGGTATGCAGAATATCATCACTGAACACACAACACGGCTACAACAGCAGAAAACACACCAGGTGTCACTAAGAATAGGAGACAATCTGCAGGGTCACCAACACTGGTCAATGCAAGATGGGAAAACAATGACTGGTCTGATGAGTCTCATACCGATAAACCTTTACATCATGAAATGAATAAAACATGTGGCATCTGGAGAAACTGCTCGGGAAACTATGTGCAACATGTTTATGTTCTACATGCTTTCTAGTGTTTTCCTGTATGCCTTACAGTTTAGCCACAGTAAAAAAAAAGCTAAAGTCAGACAGTAGTTTTAGGAATCTGCTTTATGTTGCAACTTATTGGTAAACGTTACTATTTATGAGCCAAAAGACATTAAATGTCCTTTAACACTGGATTATTACAGGTAGTTCAATGTTCTCCTCTCATCAGTGTGATGGCTCAAACACCTAACAGGAATCTCCATCTCATCTTTTCCACCTTAAAAATGTAATCTTTCTCAAATAAAAATAGGTGTCTATGTGTTTTTTTTGCTTTCTGCAGACAAACAAGACATATGTATTCATATTGAGGACACTTAACAGAGCATGCTGTCTTGTGAGAACCATGGAGTTCCAGGTCAACTTCCAGGACCACACTGACTACATATTTAAATGGTGTGTGACAAGGTGAGACTTAAGGTCTGTGTTTAGCTGCTTTTATAGCTTTAATCCTAAACACAGAGTGTGCATTTGCTTTAAGGAAAACATAGCAGAAATATCAGATAAGCTTGTTCAGAGTGATGTTAGAAACAAAAGCAGCATTTCACTCAACACCCACAACATTAAACTATCCTTTGGCCTTTTTTTGTCCACCACGGTCAAAATTACTTGGTACATTATAAGTCAATTATGTCAATGTAGGTATCGTATCATTATAAAAACAATAGCAACGATATCAAATAGAAGCATCAAAAGATATTGTAACTGTATATCAATAAAAAAGTATTTTGCATACAGCTTCATCCAATTCAGGGTCGCGGGCAGCTGGAGCCCAAGCAATAAATGGAGAAGAAGTGGGGTACACCCTGGACAGGTCATTCACTTAGAGTAATAAGGATCACATTTGACCACTAGATCTTGATATACAATGAATAAAGAGGCAACTACAGAATGCAAAATAAAAAGCGAAGTTGGGGAGTGTCTCTCTTAACATAACATTTAATTTACAAAATGTCATTGTTACGACCCCTGTTTGGCAGAGGGGTTTTGTCGTAACTACATAAGATTTACGCAGTTCTAAAAGTAGTAAAAATGAATTTATTAAGTTCAAACAGTGTATTGGTACACACAAGTGGTCCTAGACCAGGAGTTGGGGTTCCAGAAGCTGCTGAAACAAACAAAGTAATATAACAAAATCCTAACAAACATAAACTGGGATCGCCAAATCTCTGAGGTATGCAAAATACAATACCAAAACAAAAACAAAACAGGCCTCCTTTAATATTAACAAAAAGGGAGAGCAGCTTCAATAAACTAAGGTTAGCAACAAACAAAAGCACTCAAAATCCCTATATATATGTACAAACAAAAATATATATTAAATATATTTATAAAACTATTACTTATCAAAATATGTACAAATACAAACAAAACCTTAACTAGCCCAACTCAAACTATAGTTTATCTAAAGATACACAGTCATTAAGGGCATTCAAACAACCTCATATTCTCCTCAAACATTCTGGATAACACAACCTTGCTTTATGTATGACTGAAAAATGCTAACTATGGGACACAGCTTGTTCAAGGAGAACAGATTTTTTACAAATGAGTAAAAACCATCATGCCATGTTCGAATACAGTACCAGTGGGACACTGAGGCAATAACACGGCTGTGCACACAAACTTATCTGTGCACATTCATGTACACTCAAAAACAAAGCAAAAATGCTTCAAAGTCAACAAACGACCAGATCTGCTCAATTTCATGCAGCTTTTCAGAGATGTTTTTATCAAAAACAGACAGGTTGTGGTCGTTGTTGCCTCCATATATTGATTCCAGTTGGGAAAGAGATTATATGGTGTTGCAACCACCTTATTGCATCAAGTCAACCATACGAACCACACATGGAGGCTCTAAAGTTTAGGATTTGCATTGGAAAATATCTCCTACTTTTCAAAGGCTGGGCTCACACAAATACTGATGAGTATTTTTTTTATATAAATAGACTCTAAATGTATATCAGAAATTTAAGTGGCTGTAAATCCATTCTAGATATATATCTTTGCAGAGTTACAGTGAAGTCCTTCATGTGTTGGGAAATGGAAACAGATATAGCAGCCATAAGGGGTTTCCAAAGCAGGAAGTTCCCCCACGCAGCTTTGAAATACAGAATGAGCATAAGAGGAGCTTGTTCTCTGTTTGGTTAGGCCATGGGAGTATCAGGATGGCAGAAAGCGCGCTACTTCTTTGAAGTAAACTTGCTGAAACGTCTTGCAAATGTCAGCAAAAGAAACAAAATCAGCACAGTTCAGTATATAAAAACACTTTGTAATAACTTTTGTTTCTTAAAGTGGTTTTCCGCAGTCTTTTTGGAATATATTTGATAAATTCACACTCCGTACCAGGACATCAACTGCACTGCTGATGAACCCAAAGAGTTGACACAACTTTTCAACTTGCAAGCACCAGAGGTGACTGTACAATTCCTTCCAGAAAAAGCACTTTTGGACAAAATGTTTTCTCCTTTCGAGCCACTCGCACTTGGAATACTATCCTAGGAGCAATTAGTGAGCAGCCCACTCTCAGCTCATTTTCAGCACAACTCAAATCATGGCTCTTAGACAATCAAATTTGTCCACACAATCACTAACCGGAATGGAGGTTAATGGTAATGCTGTGTTTATGTTTTGTACATGTATTGTAAATACAATTGTAAATGTAGTGTGCTAGATGTGGTGTATGAATGTACTGTGTTGTGAATGTATGTGCTATAAGTTTGATGAGACCTATGATCTGAGGGTGGTGGTGTATGGATGAGTTTTTAAGATGTGACCAAGCGTTTGTATTTTATACTTTGTATTTTATATTGTATTTTATTTTATACTTTGTATTTTGTGCTTGTTGTTTTTATAAGCTGTGGTGTTGCTGGATTTCTTTCTCTAGCAAAGGGACAAAGGACGAAAATTAGCACTGGCTATAATCCTGCATATTTACAGGTATGGGATTTGTTCTCCAGGCCTCTGTAACCAATATGCATTGTCCCTTTATTAAATAATAAACAAACAAGCAAGATAAACCAGATGCTTTACGGGAATCTGACTAAGTAGTGGGATCTACCTCATGTAAAACGAGCCACTGGTATGTAAATTCATTGTTGGAAAAATCTCAGGTCTGCTCATTTGTTACTGAATCTTCAGACTTAATTTGACCATGCTTGTGCAGATCGGAAAACATACTGCACTAATTAGGTGGGGCACGTCTTTTGGTCTTTTCTTCCCTAAAAGAAAGAACTATGGAGAAATATCAGCAGAGGATGTTTTTTTATTGTGGCAGCATTTACCATTTCTTTCCAACTACAAGTGCTTACCAACGACATCACCACATTACAAATTTTACAAGCAGGATTTCATGTCAGATCAGTTTTCTGTAACATATTATGCTTTTGACAGAGCAGCAGCACTGTATGAGGTCAGGCTCCATGTCCTCATCTAACCCCTGTACAAAGCTTTAAATCATCACTATGCAAGAAAGAGAAAGGACTACAGTACCATCGTGTGAGGGGTACGATTCTTCTGGAATGAGCTACTAACACTCATGTGTGGAAAGAAAAATAAATCAAGTAATGCAATTAGGTTAATCTGGAAAAGGGAAACGAATCCTAAATGTTTTGTGGGAAATTCAACCAAAACCAAACCTCACATGGTTCCTGCAGGGAGGAAGTGATCGGATAAATGGGAAAATAATGTTAAGCAGCAAATACAGAAAGTTCAGGTTTACTGTGGTCAGTGAGGTCAAATCGAAAGTTCCCATAAGAATAAGTATTTTTTTAGGTTTAAGGTTTTTTTTTTAAACAAAAAAACACATTCACAAGTCAGACTGCAGAGTAAGCAACATTCCTGAAAATCAATGTCTTCTGCAAAACACTGACTTGACTCTTTTAGGTTGGTTTAGTCTTGCCAAAGCTGATCGGATGGAATGAAACAGAAACACTGCCATCACACAGGTGACATCATCCAACAAATGAAACTATTCTATGTATCAGTTTCTACTTTAACAAATGAGTGGCTCTACCCACCGCAGTGAAATAACGTATTACACGATGTGTCATCCTTATTGATGCCAGCTGCCATTTTGAAACCACCATACAAAAAATAAAAGATAGAGTTTTATCCTTTTTTCAAATTCACAAGTCTTGCTTGTGATCTAATTTGGTTGTGTGCAGCTAAGAAATGTCAACATCACTGACCAAAGAATTCCACAATATAGAAACTCATTTTCCATTTGCTTCAGAGTTGGATTAAGAAGCAGAGATGAGCAAGCAGGCAGCTACCAGACATGGAAGCAACGTTGTGTGAGCTTTATCATGTTTACAGGGGAGGAAAATGGGGTTCTGCATTCATCAGGCCTATGGTCACAACATCAGTTTGAAATAATAATAATACTATTAATTATAAAGACACCTCAAGAGGTTTGATTGCCTAATAAATATATATAAAAGTAAAGGGAAAAGTTCAGACAACAGGAATGTTGTTGAAAGCTTTATCCTTGGGGATACAAGTTGGAAAATGATGCCTGTAACAGTTTAACCATCCCTGAGATTCCTTGTTATGAATACTTTGGAAAGGCAGAGTGGGCCTTTCCAAAAGAGCAGCTATGAAAACTCGTGTAAAATAAAGTCAAGCTACCAGTGTTTATCTTTTAGGCCTGTGTTTTATAAACTGCAAACTTATTATGAAATGAGTTTATCTCTACAACCACAAGGTCTGTTTAAATACTTCTGGTGTCATTGTGATTTATTATTAGTAACACAAACACTAACATTTTCAGGAGGAATATAAATATCCCTCTGGAATGATGCAGATGTAGCTTTAAATCAAAGTACAGTAGTTGTAAGTGAGCAGTTTTAGTAGACAGTAGAGGCAATTGTCTCCAAAATGGCCAATTTGGTCAGTCAAGTTTCCTAAATGGAGGACATCATGTTTGAAAAGTCAGATCATTCATACACTCCTGTTTTGATGGGCAAATACAATTTTTCAGCATAGATTATATTTGCTGCTTATTTGTGATCATTTGATCGCAGTTTCGGAGCTGTATGGTGGAGCAGTTGGTAAGCACTGTGGCCTCACAGCCAGCAAGAAGGTTGCCGGTTTGAGCCACAGTTTGGGGGGGGGCAAACCGGGAATCTTTCTATGTAGAGTTTGCATGTTCTCCCCGTGTAGTCCAAAGACATGCACCTTGGGGATAGGCTGATTGGAGATTCTAAATTGCCCATAGGAGTGAGTGTGTGCATGCTTGGTTGTCTGTCTATGTGTGTAGGCCCTGTGATGGACTGGCAACCTGTCCAGGGTGTACTCCACCTTTCACCCATGGTAAGCTGGGATTGGCTCCAGCCTCCCACGACCCCGTTCAGGGAAAAAGCGGTAAAAAATTGGTGAGACACTCACCACCCACAGAGCAAGAATAAAAAGATTCAAATTATTTTAAAAAATAGTACAAACAATAAATACATATATTTTTATATTAGATCAAATAAATGATTGACTTTTTATTATCATTTTGGATAGAGGGGGGTTTAAGCATTTAGGAGCCAGACAGCCCATGAGCAAAATGTGTTCCTTATTCTATTTGTCCATCTCCTCTGGGATCTGTATCTCCTGTCAGAGAGTAGGAGGTTAAAGAGTCTGTTCCCTGAGTGGGACAAGTCCTTCACAATCCTCCTTTCCCTGCTCAGACCTCTGCCTCTTCCAATGTCCTCCAGGGACGGCTGGGGGCATCCAATGGTCTTTCCTGCTGTCTTTATGACCCCTGCAGGGCTTTTCTGCCCCCACCAGTTCAGCTGGCATACCACACCGTGATAGAATATGCCACCACACTTTTCCCCGCAGAATGATAGAAGGTCTGAAGCAGCTTTACCTCCACCTGACACTTCCTCAGCAATCTGAGAAAATGCAACATATGAGCCTTGCCAACCACTGCAGCGATGTTGCTGTGCCATGTTAGGTCCTCACTAACATGCACACACAGGGGAACTTGATCAAAATAGAAATCAAAACAGAAAGAATAAACCAAAGACACAGTGTGCCTATAAAGGCAAATTTCAAAGTCCACCAAAAGCAGCAAGCAAACTACAATGAACTAAAAGGTGGAGTATGTTCCATGCATGTCATTGTGGGTAAACAAAAGGAAAACATACATTTGCGTGACAATAAGAAACTCTGGTTGAGAGCAATAGCTGAGTCTGATTAGGAAGTACTCTGCAAAGGTTCTGATAAAAAAAAATGTGATCAATCCAGGACCTTGAGGATCTGTTGCTGAGATTTTCTGATAGATCTGTTTTGTGCTGATGTGGCAAAAATAGAAGATATCCTGTATAAAATTGTTGCATACTCCTCAATATGCAAAAAAAGATAGTTTTGGTCTGGTCAATTCATACTCCACAAGAAGCTTGGTCATTTGCAGGGCAGAGTGGTGCACACTACTGTATATGTTTTCTTATTCCCACCACCTGGATCAGCTGTTTATTAATACTATATGTTTAATTTTGTAACAGCAAAAAGACTGGCTTGACAACTTTCTGCTTCACCGTTTTGCATGTTAACCACGCACACATCAAATGTCCAGCCAATCACACATTATTTCTCTGAGCCCTATGAGAAGAAAGTTCTGCTCAGCTGATGCATTGAAATCAAGCCACAAGATTTCCCCAACAATGTCCACTAGAACCAAATAATGTCATTTTGTGCACTTGGTGCAGTGCCGAACTGTGACGAGGAGAGGAATGAATTATTTAAAAAGTCTTGACTAGAGCAGCGATGACGCAAACTCAATATGGTAGAATAAACTCCCCAATCACAGTTCCAATTATATACAGTCTAGTGGACTATAGTGTAAACACAAAGGAAGAGGTTCATATATCAAAATTGGGATAGTTTCAATAATGAGGGCTTTACTAGAGATTTTACTTAGCACAGCTTTGAGAAGGCATCTCCTTCTAAAGCGCTCCAGCTGCACTACACAAGGACACACAACGGGAGCTTTATGTGTCACAGGTAAAGTGAGGTCTGCATCAGGGTAAAAGTCTGAGTGGTAAGCAGAGTGCATTCTTGTATACGGTCCAACATCAATGCAGGGAGCAGGGTTCACTGTTTCTCACTACCATGGACCAGAGTCGTCTCAGCCGGTGGTCTTACACACTACTGTCCACTTAATATATGATAATGTATACAGTGGAACGCTCTTATTAAGACATGCGAAAATCTAAAGTAAATCTGGTTTTTGGTTAGTTTTTTTTCATCTGTGAAAAGGTGCATTTGCAGTCCTGAGGAAATGCAAATAGTATACAGGGTTAAAGCGTAGCCAGATAGAAATCTGTGCACATGTATTTTCCCTAAATTAGATTGGGGAGGGGGTCTCTCTCTGCTCTCTCTTTCGTCTTTCCGTCAGCAGACGTGCTGCAGCATTTTGCACCTTAACATTAATATTACATAATATTACATAATATTACGTAATATTTTAAAAAATGAACAAATCATAGTGGATCATTTCTGCACCTGTAGGGAAATGAGAACTTCCTTCTATAAAAATGTTTAATTGGGCACAACAAGAGACAGAAAGAGGCATCTAAAAATCTGTAAAGCTGTTTTGATTAGAGCCTGAGGCTATTCAAAGCCATGGAGCGCTTCCATACATTTTCATGCATGTACAAGTTGGCAGCTTCAACGCTAATAAGTGCCAAAGAGCAAACAGTCACTTCAAGTCATGGTGCCAAGTATTCCTTCTATCTATGTCACCTGAAACACACACACACACACACACACACAGAGACTCCAGCTCCCTGCTTCTTCAGAGACCTTATCGTCCAT
The DNA here is from genome assembly GCA_037177535.1 of Pseudomugil gertrudae. NCBI lineage: Eukaryota > Metazoa > Chordata > Actinopteri > Atheriniformes > Pseudomugilidae > Pseudomugil > Pseudomugil gertrudae. Next base: position 3,455,388 of record JBAMHV010000019.1, read on the forward strand.
CTTGATATGAGGCACCAAAATGGCAGCATCTGCAAGAGAACAGTATCGCCTTTGTAGAGAATATGTTAAGGGTTTCTTTTCTTCTTTCACTTGAAGTGACACCGACACTTTTTGAAATGAATTGAATATTTATTCATATTTATCTATATTATTTATAGTGCACACTAAACCTTCATGGAAGCTTATAACAAGTCAATAAAGCAGGGACATGCTGCATTAAAAAATATGTTCACTCTGCAAGATAACATTTTAGTAGTATGTAAAACATTTGAAAGCCTTTGTGCTCCTTCCAGGTTAATTAAAGTCACTACAATCTGAAGTTTAAAGTGATCATCTGCTAAGTTCAGATGGCATGAGAACAGCATGTTGTTTTGGCTCACCCCGGGCTGTATTTAACCAGCTGTAGAAACTGCACTTTGACCAAGGTGTCAGAGGAATGATGGACTCACTGAAAACATGACCCATCATTTGCTTTGGCAGTTTGCTGCCACTATGTGCGGAATTCAAAGCGGAACTTGAAGAGGTGTCGTAAAGTCTGCTTAATTTTATCACGAGAAATGTTGAAGTAGTTCCAGTTTGAAGCAAATGTGCTGAATAACTAACAAGTAAAATGAGGCCGAGGTTGAGAGAAAAGCAGAGGAAGATAAAAAGTAGAACACCAGCTCTTCTTCTCAAAAACATTTGGCTCAGGTATAAAATGGTTTTTATCTTTTGAGTTGATGGGTCTTTAACCAAGCGGCAACCTCCAAAGGAAAAAGTGAAGCTTATGTAGAAATGCCAATATGCAGTTAACCTCTTATCCACTAGGTCACATGTGTCAAACTTCAGTCCTCGAGGGCCGGTATCTGCAGGTTTTGCTGTTTCCCTGCAGAAACACACCTGATGCAAATCAAATAGTTCCAACAGCTTCTTTCAATCTATTAAGCAATTTCAGTCAGCTGTGTCGGAGCATGGAGACAACAAAAACCTGCTGGATACCGGCCCTCGAGGACCTGAGTTTGACACTCCTGCACTAGGAGCTCCAAAAAAGAGCAAATCACCATAAACTCCCATGTTAAAATGAATAAACATATTTACAGTCTGGTATAAAAACATCTCAGGTTTAGTCATTTTATAACTTATTCATTTAGATGTTATTTAATCTTGAAATTTAGCATAATTAGGGGAGTGTCCTTTTGATTGACAGGTATCCACTATACATGAAAACAGAGTGTAGCACATAGATACATAGCAGCACTAAAAATGGTGTCATATCGCAGGAATCTGAAATCTCTCAGTCCCAAACAGCTCTCAGATGAGGTTTACTCTACCCTCC
>JBAMHV010000019.1:3456802-3476019 GCA_037177535.1 Pseudomugil gertrudae
GAAAGAATAACATGAGAAGATTCAGACTAAAAGTAAAGTGAGGCAGCCGGTAAGATTTCCTGAAATGAGAAGAAATTGTTCTGCTTCAGAGAGGGGAGAAATATCTTACAAGAAGTTGTGTTTTTTATTTTGTTTGTTTGGGTTTTTTTTCTTCTTGAGAGCTGGTCTGCTGTTCCACAACCAGGACGGACAAAAGAAACCAAAAAAATATCCAAAACTACTAGTTTTCAGCAGTGTTTAGGATATTTTTCACCTGTCAAAAGTCTCAATATGTGTTCTTATTTCAGGAGATTTTGTCAGGTGTCATCATCTGGCAGACTCATTCACATGAATTTAGTCTTAATCACCATATGTGACGTGACTATAAGGTCATAAGACTCATATAATATTAAGCATTGAATCTTCCTTTGAAATATACAACTTGTTGCTGTTTTTTGTGTCATCATTCTTAGCAGTTATTACTTTTATCTCTATTATTAGTAGTAGTATAGATGCCTCTTTAATGACTTATGTCAGTGATGTGTGCAGTCATGGGGCAAAACAGCTTTATTTTACAGCTGGACCAACGCAGAAACCTGTGACTTCAAGGAAGTTTTCTAAACTTCAAATCTCATCATGCTGTGCTGTGGGATGCACAAACAGGAGTAGAATAAAATAGAATAACTTTACTGTCATTGTACATTTGTACAACAAATTGGAGTGCAATCTCATCTCAAACACAAATAAACGTACATACACACACATACACATATATGCATATATACATACACATAAGATAAAAGATAAAAATGTAAAAAAAGATTGAATGATTTTTAAAAAGTTAAGAGTGGTAAAGACTATTCACATCTTTGTTTTTACTTCATACCAGGTGGCAAAAAAAATGACAGATCAGCCAGGATAACTGTATGGAGGCCAAAATAAAACATGCAAGCCAGTGCACTCATCCATTTTTTATTTTCATTCATATTGATACTAAGACACTTTTATGATACAAAAATTTAGAAACACCTTAAAAAGAGGATGTCAGAGGATGAAAGACGGTCATTTGCCTGCTACAGCACACCTAAAGAAGCTCAAGACAATGGAGAGAATTTGGCTGGAAAAATCTAACAAGGTACTTTATAACTCCAATAATATAAAATCAAAAGCAAACAGCTGAGGACTCCCAAACAGTGCTGGAGACTGTGGCGAGTTGACCGCCGGCCATTTTAATGTTTGTTGGGAAAAATGTCATAACGGTAATGAAATACCTGGTAATCCACGGGTTGTGTACTTAGGCCTGCTAGAGGGATCCATTAGGCCAGAAGATTTCTATTTGTTTAAAATTATGCTTGTAGCCAGTAAGAAGGCAATAACAAGGGACTGGTTAAAAGTGACTCTGTGGAGCGGCAACAATGGATTTATCTGATGGAAAAAAAATTACTTTCAGGTTCAAAGCTAGTAAATTTGAGAAGGTGTGGTCAAAATGTAAAGTTTATAAAACCCAGACCCACATATAACAGACAGCTTTTATTGTATACAATATGTGTACTTTATATTTTTTCTTTATGTTTGTTTGTATTGAAGAAACACCACAGATTTTGTGTTCTGTTCTAAAAACTCTGAAATATTACAAATAAAAAGTACCCAATAAAAGTGAAGACAAGGAATGGAACAATCACTGGAAAGTCAGAAAGAAAAACACTGATGAAGCAAAAAAAAAAGAAAAGAAAAGCAATAAATTTGTCAAAAATACAGTAAAGTGAACTGAAGGACCAACATCTGCAGCTTAATGAAACATATCTATGAAAACAGCTTCTCATCTCCATATCAGCTCCCCGAGCCATAAAAAATCTCTTTAGGTCTCTTTTCCTTCTCTTTTGCTGCTGACTGCCAAATCTTTATAGTCAGCCGTAGGCTTGGGATGTTTGTATTCATCACATAGAAGATACTCATGCTGCTTATCCAGTGTTTCTAGAAATGGAAGGCAGGGGGGAGATCTGAGTGATGCCATCTGCTTTGGCTCTGCAGTGCGAGTTGTTCGCTACAGCTCAAATATCAGGCTTTCCGCCAATCCTCTCACTGCCCAGTCCATTCATTGACTCAAGTGTGGCTGCATCCAACAGCGCCGGCTGACAGTGTTTAAAGAGGCCTGACCGGCCTTGCTGACCCAGATAAGAATGCCTTGCATAACCTGAGTGCGAAAGTCTCATTTAAAAGACATTTCAACCTTTTCTATTTATTACATATTTTCATCCTGCTTACAGACCACAAAGCTGCCACTTAAGATTAGCAGTGTTAGAATTTCCTGTAAGCAGTACAACAAAGGTAGGAGACCAGTGTCTTTTAATTGGAAAAAAAATCCTTCAGTAAGACTTTTTTTTTACGCTGTGACTTAAGAGGATGTTCAATTAATTATCATGAAGCTGCAAAGACTTAGTTATATGGACCTCTACTTACTGTAGGTTCACTTCTTTCTGTAAAGTTTTGGTAAATCTCCCAAATCTCCCTGTTTTACAAACATGTTCTCATTGAGACATTGTACGTCATCTCAGGCTGGGTTGTTTAACTTCACATGCATCATTTGTACTCCGAGCCTTCACAGATGTGTAAGCGTTGCTAAGTGGCTGCAGTAAACACAGTTATATGAAATGGAAAAAAACATGTTGACCTTTCATTTCGTTGAATAAACAAAAGGAAGAGAGGGCTTCAGCTGGATCTATATAACGTCCCTCTATCAATATTTCTCCCTTTTGATTTTCGTTCAGCACAACTTCCAAATGACCTCTCAAGGGGAACAAAGAAAAACAATAAAATAAAGAATAAACTAAACAAAACCTTGTATCTCAAAACGCATCGATTGTTAATTCGAGTCAAAATGCGCTCCAGGTTCACACTGAAGCGGAAATGACCCTAATCCTTGACCCCCGTGTTTCACAACAACTGAGGCGGCAGCTGTTTGCATCATTTGACAGGTCATCACCAGGTCAAGCTCATTGGTCTGGCATTAAAATTCTTCACAAATGCTTACAGAACTGTGGCTAAAGCAGAGGATGAGCCTTTTCAGAAAATGCACACCCATCTTCTAGTCGTTGATGGACACTTTGATAGTGTTTAGGTATTACTAAGAGTTCATTTTGGTCTGCAGAGGCAGCCTGATAGTAAAGAAAACAGAAAATACTACCTATCTTTAGACAAAGTTACAGGGAGATTGAGATGTATTTAAAGTAAAATTAATTAAAGTTAGGGCTGCACAGTAAGAAGGTTGGTAGATTGAATCTCGGCTCAGGGAGTGGCCTGAAGTTTGCCTGTTCTTCCCGTGTTAGTGTGGGTTCTTTCCGGCTTCCTTTCATCGTCCAAAGACGTGCATGTTAGGTTGGTTGGTCATTCTAAGGAGTGAATATGTGTGTGAGTGGTTGTTTTTCTGCTTGTTCGTCTCTGTGATGGACTGGCCAACCGTTCAGGGTGTACTCGCCTCTCATCCATTGATTACTGGGATTGGCTCCAGCTACCAGTGACCCTGAATTAAATAAAGTAGTATGGAAAATAGATGGAAAAAACTAAAGTTGAGGATATTGAAGTCAGAATGGTAAAGATTCAAATTAATGTCAAAAGCAATAAAAATACTTTTAAAAGTTTTAATGAGGTACTAGATGAACAATTTCATGTTTCTATGAATCCGTTTTCACTATACTCTTGAATTAATCAGAATAATTTACAAATTGAGAGGTTTTGTGAGCAACAAACACATATAAGAAAACAAACAATTATAAACTTTACCCTTCTCTTGACAACCATTACCTTAGTGTTGTCAGCAGTAAGAATCCAGTCTGTGATGTCTTTGCTCCAGTTGCAACCTTGGCTCTGTTTTTACAGTGAAGGAAAGCAGCTTCCAGCTTCTGTTATTCTTCATTTTACTGGTGTGTTAATACTAAGACACCATCTTGATGCTCGTCCCTAATGCCGCCATGTCAACGAGAAACGGACACAATATGAAGTCATTCCCCAGCTCTCGGCCCAACAGATGGAAAAAATAATGAAAAATCTGAGCAACAAGTTTTTTTACGGTTTTCCACTCTGACACTGTCGGAGCAGAAATTAAGCAAAATCAGAACAAGTGGTTTGTTTACAACAAATATGAACAAAGAGGAGCGGTTTTACATGGCAAAGGAAACATAAAGTATGCACAGAAAGCACAGGAAAAATCTTTTTTTTTGTTTGCCTTTTATTTAATATCTCAGATTGTTCTGTAAATAATCACTTTCGGACTTTTCATCAGACTTTAATTACATTAAAATATTTTTTTAAGAAATACATGAATAAACAAATGACTGAAACATCCCTTTTACACAGGTATTTAGCATATATTTTTCTATTACACGAATGAACCTGAAAGCATCCAACATCTTTCAAAAGCCCTTAAGATATCCGACAGCTTCACAGCAGTCCATGTTCACATCACTTTTCCTCATCTGGGACTTCATTAAAGCTGATTAGCATTCACTGTGCTTGCAAAAGGATAACTACAAGTTCACTCAGCCAATTAAGTCTTTATAATAAAGCAGCCTAACACAACCTTCTAAAAGATGAGAGAAAAGAGAGAAGGAAAATAAAAGAAAAAAAGCTTTTTTGGCATCTAGAATTAAATAAAAATGTATTTGGATGTCTGAGTGTACCGCTCATTCAAAAACTCATTCGTCTATACCTGAGAACGGGACATTGTGCGAGACATTCAGACGGTCAGGGTAAAGATTACAAAGTTGCCCAACTATAAGAAACATTTACACTATTGATTACTGACATCACAGCTCTGTCTGTTTGTCTGTCTCTCTGTAAACAAGATAACTGGAAAAGATTTGGAACAATTTTTATTAAATTTTCAGGAAAGTTTCTAAATGGGACGAGGAACAAATGATTACATTCTGGAGGTGATCGTTCTGATCCAGGTATGTTTAAAAGGATTCTTTATCATTGCAAGATAGGATCATTTTTAGTAAATCTAATGTGAGAAAAATAACAAGCTTAGCGGAGGTCTGCGCTCTCCGAGTGCTTTTCTAGTTACAGCTAAGAAACCAAACTTCTAATTGATATTAGTTTGATTCGTCGTTGAAATACTGACTACAACAACAACACAAGTAAAATTACATCAGGAAACTGTTTCAACTTGGAAAAAGAGGGTCCTTTAAAATCCTCTGTCAGTCATTAGTAGATTTCAGATATAGATCATGTGTATTACACACACAAACTGCTCATCTCTATTTGTCTGTACCTGTTTTATGTTGTCATTGATTACATAAACTGAACTTAATACTGCTCATGAATGGAGACTTTTCCATCAGTTTTATGATGTTTTATCTGAAACTCGTTCTTTGTCCAAATATAAGTCATTGGAAATTAAGCTGTTATTTACTGCAGCCACATGCACCTGCATCCAATTATTCAGACCTTACATTCCTTTTCTGGAGTCTAACAATAAGCTTTCTTTTATTGCTCCGCAGCTGGTCATTCTCACTGAGCAGCACTTTATTGCAACTTTGACACCTTCTTTTTAAACTCAAACCCTTAGTCTAACACAAAAAGGATGTAAATTTCAACCAACAAGTCAATCTAGATGATATGAAATACATTTTTGTCCTAGTCAGAAGTGGAAAGCCTTCAGTGTTGACCTTTTTTAAACCTTCCAACATTATAACTTTACCCTAGCCATACTCCCACAATCCCTGACACCTAATAACGAGAAGTGCTCAACAAGAGGAGCAGTTTGATTTACAGAGCAATTGTTCAAGTAACATAATCCAGAAGTAAACGTTGCAACTAAAATTGGTTCAGCTGGTCTAAAGCTGTGTGTGTGTTTTGTGCGAGTTCTTGCATGGGTGTAAAGCTTTCCAGATTTAGAAGCTGGCCTCTCTCTTTGCTAACAGTTTCCCTGTAACAGAGGATATTGCATGTAGCTGTTAGCTTCCATAAAATCCCTGCAGTACCTGCTGGCCCTCCGACAGGCCCTTTGATCCTCAGTATCAGACCTGGAGTTGATTTCCTCAAACAGGATGCAAACTGACAGCATTATGATGTCTGTATCTTAAAATGCAGTTGATCAGGATTTGCACTCAGAGTTCAATGTATAAGGTTGGGGATTCATTACAAAATCAAAATGAGATCAGCCAGTGTCAGCTTTGCTCATTTTAAGTCACAGTTAGCTGGTGATTTGGAAGATTGCGATGGAATTTCTGCTCTGCTCCAAATTGTTCCAGTAAATACTGTTTCTCTCTGCTTCTCTGCCTTGTGATAAAGCATATAAATTGGTACCAAATGCTAGAGAGCTAAAACACCTGTTGGATGAGGAGCTACAAGCCCAGCATGGTTAGAAATATCAAATGTGAGACTTGGTTCAGGTTAAAATGTTGAGAGTTCTCTATCTACAGGATAAAACTCTTTTTTTCAACATATGAGATCATGGTAGTGAACTATAGAAATAATGGAATACAATTACTTTTGAGTATTTCCACTTAAGCTAGCTAGGCAAACAGAAACAATAAACTCATTTTATTACAATATCATGACAAAGGCTCAACAACTGACATAAATTGACTTGAGCTGATTTATAACCTAATATAATATTTGATCATGCTTTAGTGTGAGTTCAATTATTTCAGTAACAGACATGAAAAGTAGCTGGTGGTCAAATGTAGGGCTGCAGCAGCTATCGATTATTTTAGTAATTGAGTAATGTATGAAGTATTTTCACAATTAATTGAGTAATCATATAAGAACATTTTATATTATAAAGATACTTTGTTATCAAAATTTTACATAAGCTAACTCTAAGAGTGACATTAAAACTAAAGACAAAATGCAACAGATAAAATATTTAAAACATTTTATTGTTACATTAAAAGGAAAAAACATGCCTTTTTTAGCTGCCTTTTCAATGAAAATGTTCCTTTGGTGCAAAAAGTAGCACAGGCAATTCACTATGGAAAAGTGGGAAGTTGTGCATTTAATTGCAAAATTATACTTATATTATTAAAACATATATACTTAAATTATACTTTAATTAGCAAAAACAGGATGAAAAATATTTTCACCTTGTGTTTTTTTAAGTAAACAGCAAGCCTGAAATGAGCCATAAAAAATAAGTTTAAAAACAATCTTTAAAAAAAAAAAAGTATGTAACAAAGGTTATTCTTTGACATCTTCATACTTTTTCCCCATTGTTTTGGTGAAGTAGGTTCTGAAAGGATGTTAATATTTAAAATTGAAATAGAAATCAGTCTCTGAAATCCTTCTGAGCATGTTGACAATAAATATTTATCCGTCAGCTCAAGATGATAAACTGGCAGATGAAGAGTGAATGAATCCTGCTAAGATGTTGCAACATGGACGACATGTTGTTGTGGAACGCTAATTCACTCTTAAAATAAATATGCTGCGCTGTTTATTTCTCTCAGTACATTGTGTTGTGGTCCCATTCTGTCTTTTTGGTTGCGGTGTTTCATCTTTATGCTCCTCAGTACTTTTCCTTCTGTCAGAACTTAGTAATGTAACGTAGTAACGTCAGTCTTTTTTGTAACGTTAGCAGCTAGCTAAGCACCGATAGGCTATGCTGGGTGGTGTAACAGAAATCCCTATCTGGGTGGAACATTGCTGTTAGTGAGGGCATTGTTTAGAAGAAAAAAGGGTTCTAGAGTCAGTGAGGGTGTGGTGTAGCAAAAGGAAAAAAAATCACTGAGGTGGATGCGCGGAACAATCAACAGCGAATTTTACAATTACTTGAGGCAGGAAATTTGCCTCAAGGATTTTTGGTAAACGATTTACTCAAATAATTGGAGGAATTGTTTCTGCCCTAGTCAAGAGTAAGGACAAACCAGTTTCTGGTTTAATGTTTTAAAGTCCTAAAATATTGCTGTTTTTTTAAGTTGTTGAAAAACCGAGTGCCACAGAATGCTCGCCTTATAGTTGCAAAGCCTTTCTATCCCACAGAGTAGTGGCTAACTTGCACCTTGATCCCAGCCGTCCTTACTGTGTTTTATCAGGAATTAATAGCCTGGTAAAACAATGATAATTAAATAAGAAACACATCAGTTGTTTTACTTCTAAGTGTAACAGAAAGGGCTTGTCTGCAGTTTAATAATGGAACTTCTTCCTGAGCTTAAAAGGTTTTCTGGAAAACTGATATGTTGTCTTTACTGCTTTGTTCAACAGAATTTGCTGAAAGATTTCAGGTCTGAGTACTGGACTGTGACGTCTGATGTTCCTTGAGGCTCTAAATGATGACAGCATTATTCAACCAAAGCTTGAAAATGGGGTGGGGGCTGTCTGCCTTTACTTAGAAGAGACATTCCAGTAACATTCCTAACTACCAAATATCCACATTTGTAACTTACAAGTGTTCAGTTTGTACTTAAAGCTGGTCATAATGTGGAGTGTCCAAATATCAAAACACTAACCGACTTGTTATACCATCAGTCATGAGTACATTTTAAAGTGGAGCCCGTGGAGTGGAGAATGTAACTCTAACATTTATCTAATCAAGCTGAAATTACTGGAATCAGCAGCAGCACACATGAGACATGTAATAACGAGCACATTTGTTTAACACATTCTCTCAAGATAATTAAGGAGGCCATTGAATTTGCAAATCCACTCAGCATCAGCGCTGCAGGTTTGATGAAGGTTTATGACCAGTTTCACTGAGGACTTTTGTTGGCAGTGCTTCAGGACTTCAGGCTGCCAGTGGGTAATTAGAGAATTTAGTGAGACCCGTTCTAGATGTTGCCAAGGGGGAACATCTTGCATTCTGTTTGAGCTTTACTGATTTCCAGATGTTTCTTATGTAAAAGGGGCATCCAGTTGATTTTGTACATATAAGAATTGTAGCATTTTGGCCATCAGTGCTCACTTCAACAGCTTGTGGTTGAGTATAACAAATTAGCACAACCCAATTTGAATCCGTGGCTCTCTCAATTCACAAACACCATTTAAAGGGGGCTTGGACACTAGTTATAGACACCCTTTTGGCACTTCCCTTTAAAGATCCAGCAGATTAATGTGAGCCTTGGGGCAGCCAATGTCTAATGGAAGGGGGTTGTCTTATAACTAGCCAGGAAGCACTTCACATGTCCAAAAGGAAAAGCTGAAGGACACGGTTTGATCATCACTACTTCCCCCCTGTTGTTACAGCAGTCAGGAAATATACTAAATGATTAGGAAACAACGTTTCCCATCCCAGTTACAACAAAATAATAAAAGTGAAGCCACCTGCCAAAGGATGTACGCTACACTCTGTCATGATATAGCTCCAGTTTTATTGCTTAGCATTCAGTTTCTAACAACATGCATAATGTTAGGAAATTACACCAATTTCTTAAGAAAGATTATTATTACTGATGCATTGTTTTGGCTGATAACTTTTATCTACAGATCAGCTTGTCACTGAGGAACAACTAGATGTATTTGAAAAAAATTAACAGCATTAATGTCACTGAGAGGTGGAGTGAATTACTTGCATTATCTTACAACAAGGCAATGTTCTGCTTGGATCCACTGACAGGACAGTTGCACATGTGCAGACCAAACACACTCAGCTTGGCAATAACAGCAAAGAGGAGCCACCTGCAGCCAGACAAACAACCCCTCTGAGCTGGTTGCTATCTGCTGAGTAAAAAACAAAAGGGGGAAAAAAGACAGTGACCCGACAGTGCAAGAAAACTGAGGATAAATGCTGGAGAGAATAAATGCAGGCAAAGAGAAGGAAGCAGGGGTGATGCTGAAAGAAAAGGCCCTTTCCAAAATAGTTGATAAAAATACCCACTTAAGTCAGTAATATGAAAAGTGGTTTGGATTCAGTTAAAACATTATGTTGAACAGATTCATTTTCATTGCAGGTTTTTTACCAAAGTAAAAAGAACTATATGATCATCAGACTATCTGACAAGTATCAACAATTAAAGGTTTATCCTGGTAATTCTGAATTAAAATGGCCAAATAAGCACCACTTAAATATGGTAGAAGACCGTTACAATCAGTTCAACCAAATCAAATTAAATTATGTACCTTTATTTTCACCTCTTCTGCCTTCAGAAGTAGAATCGAGTGGGTTAGACTAAAAAAAATCAGGGAAGGTAGCAGATGCTTAGTGGTGTTAACTTGCCAGCAGTAGTGAAACAATAAGGTAAATGAAAACCAAACAGTTAATTAGGTTTGTGCTGGGATTTCAGGGACTGAGGCGCCTGTGTGATCACGAATGACCCAGCTGCAGACCATCTGACAGCACATGCAAGCTGCACCACTAATCTCACCTCCCTGTTCAAATAATGAGTATGTCCTTCAGTTATCTTTTTCAGCTTAACATGCTGACGTCTCACCATGTTAAGCATCAGGCTATTATTATTCATTGTGCTATAATACCTCCGCAATTACAATAAAATCCATTAGAAAGATTGTCATTAACTGTTTTTCTCATAGCATGCAGGTGGTCCACTCACTCACTAAGCATGTTCCAACTATGGATAAACGTAGGACTTTCTTTCAAGTCTGTTTGTTTGCCAACTTTCCACAAGCCATCTATCAGCCAGACAGGCCAGAAAACTATGAGCGTTGGGAACCCCAGCTGAACCGTGACCACACTCCTATTAATTGCTGTCCAGTATGACAACCCAGTCTCATCAGTTCTTCCATCTTCCTTATTGATGAATAAGGTTCTTGTACATCAATAAAAACATTTAGTAAAACCACCACTCACAAGATTAAATAAAAAGATTAACCCTGCCAACCTAAGCCTACTGATTAGAAAAAGAAGCTAATATAGAAAGTGCTTTGAATCATCAGCATATTGAAAGGCCGTCTTATTCATGATATCCCATTTAAAAAGTCCAAATTCAAATTTGTTCAAAGACTATTTGTGTTTGTCTTGTAAATCTTCAAGCACCGACATAGATTAATTACACCAGGGGTGCCCAAGTCCGATTCAAGATCCACCATCCTGCAACTTTTAGAAGCATCCATTGTCCAACACAGCTGCATCCAATGAATGGTTCTTTAGCAGGCCTCTGTGGGGCTGGATGACACGCAGCAGTGGAAATTCAGCTATTTGATTCAGGTGTTTGTTTGTTTGTTTATTATTTAATAAAGGGACAATGCATATTGGTTACAGAGGCCTGGGGAACAAATGCCATACCTGTAAATATGCAGGATTATAGCCAGTGCTATTTTTCATCATTTGTCCCTTTGCTGGAGAAAGAAATCCAGCAATACCACAGCTTATAAAAACAACAAGCACAAAATACAAAGTATAAAATACAAACGCTTTGTCACATCTTAATTTGGGGGGGCAGTCCATCACAGGGCCAAACATTTCCACTTTTTTTCTTTAATTTCCAAAGTTATGCAAAAAATCTATTATGTTTGTTGCTGCCATTCATATCTGTTCAAATCAGCTGAGCACAGACAGCAGAGAGCACATTTCAGAGGTTAGGTAAGCACTAAATTAATACAAAAAAGAAAAAGGGAGCAGCTATTTTATGAAAGCCTACTACTGCAATGCATTCACATTAATGGCTCTTGTACCGTTTCTTTATGCTAACTTTGCTTTGAATACTACCTGCGGAAAATCTTTGTTTCAATCATTTGTTTATCGTAAGTGAAGCAAAACTTTAGAGTTTAAAGTGTGAGTCTCATTCAAGTTGTAATTAAACATTCTTATCCTCAACACCAACATCCTGGTTTAGAGGCAGCAGACTGATCAAACAAGCAGAGATCAGAGTTAAAGGAGACTAAAGGTAATAAATGGGGGTGGCTAAAAGGAAGTCCTCATAAATCTGTCCTCACTGACAACAGCTCTGTTATTAGATGAACCCCTCTCCTGGAGCTCAGACACCCAAGCACAAACATGCTCTTTTCATAAATTCATACAAGCCTCTGCACAAGCTCTGTAGGAAATGAGGGATGCAGACATCAGCAGTTTTTATGTAACATATTTTTGCACCACACACTGCTGCTCGGCACTGCACGACCTTCACTGTGTGACAGAACATGTCCTCTCCGTCTGTGGTCTCCACAAACAGACACCTGCTTGTTTCTGCTCTATCTTTCCACCCTGACAGACAGTTTCCAGACAGTTAGATATTCCATGCTTTTTACCCATTGGGATTCTGCGGACGAAAAGCCAGGAAGCTGGCCACCCCCAGAAAAATAAACACTGCAATTTAAACCACTTTACATTACACTAAAAGTTTGGATGCACTTTTAAGCCAACATACAGTATAAGCATGGTATTTCCTACAGGAATACTTCCATGTTGTGTCATGCGTCATATTTTATTCAGCACAATAAAGTCATTGTACATAAGTCATACTGTGGCTCAGAAACAACCATGCCCTCTGCAGCTCAAACCATGTTTTTATACTTAAATACCCCAACACTTAGCTACTAAGAGGGATTTTTATAAGATTCACATCTATTACTCTTTCAAGTCTTCTATTTGTCACATTTTTCCATCATCTGTTGTTCCAGCTGGTCTGTGACCAACTCTCCTAGCTGGATCGCTCCTATCGACCTAGCATCCACCAAAGTGCTTGACCTTTTAAACTATCACTTATTACTGAAGAAAGTCAGGACACTGCTGAAAGATTAGCATGGCAAATATTTGCCTAGCAGAATATGTGTGGATTATCCATGTGTGAATGAATAATTGATGACGTGGTGAGGATGAAAATAAAAAAAAAGTGCTGAGTTCAGGCAAAGTTCAAGAAAAATTAGATGGTTTTCAATTTTGACCTGATGAAGACAAGCGCAAAATGTCAAGAGGTAAAAAGCAGAGTGTTTTTTTTTCTTTCTTGAAGGGGGAATCGATATGTGCACCAAAATCTCAGCTTTGAAACCACATAACAACATAATTGGGAGCAGAGGAAACCACAAAAGGACAATTGAGCCATCTGGGAACAGGGAATCTCTGTGCCAGATTTTATGCTAATCTATCCAATGAAAACTCCGACCTGCTGGTGGTGCTACAGAGAAAATGTCAGGATATGATGAGTCCCACTGAGCTTTGACAGTTTAGCATCATGCTGAGAAAGAAAATGACATTTAAACTCGTTCAATGCAGAATAAAATCAATAAACATGTAGGCCTATATTGAAATTCTCAAACTACTGACATAGACGGTGCATTCACAAACAGCAAGCAAAAAAGTGACAGTGCTTTTTTTTTATTTGATCTTTCATCCAACTTTTACAGAAAAAGAAAGGAAACTAAACATCCAACAAAGTGCTCAGAGGGTGGAAACCCTTTGATGAGCAGAGCTTTAATTTCGATGGATGCTCAGATAAGAATAATGAAAGGTTTGGCAAACACAGGGCAACTTTAGATTTTGGACTTTTATAATGCACTAACAATTCCCACTGAGTCTGCTTTTGCTAGAAAACAAAACAGGGAAGCTTTGCTAATTTATAGAGTCCCGGCAGATTCTTCCTCTCATCCTTTTACGATCACTTGCAAGGTTTTTAGTGAAAGAGCACAAACGAGGTATAAAGCAAACAATATACAAAAGCAGGTCAAAGTGACATGTGGCGTCACACCTTTAATCTCCCGCATGGAAGCCTTCCTATGCTTAAAACATCCTGTGTTTGTCCTCTGGTTCACTGCCTTGAAGAGAGTCATCAATCTCTAACTATAGCATTTGTCACAGTCTGTTCATGACTGGAAATAACTGCTTGTTTTTGTCCAGGACGAGTTGAACTATTCCTGTTTACCCACTCGACTAAGAGACATGTTATTGCTTTAAATGTGGCTCTAGATTATTTACATATATGGCACCTGAGGCCCAGAAACTGTCAAGCGACTCTGTTGTTTTTAAACTGGAATTCCAATCCACAAATTTGCATGTGTGCTGTAATCTCATCGGTCTCATCAGAGCAAAGACCAAACTAAAGTTACAAAGCAAAGTCATCCAAAAGGTGTAAACCAGTTAGAGTCCAGATGGAAGAGGAGGAAGATAACTGCTCTCTTTGTGGGTTACACCATGGAATAATGTGGGATGCAGAAACTCAAAAACAAACAAACAGCACATCTTGAATCAGTTTGAGCTTGCACGTTCATCAAAGCGTTGTGAGCCGCGAGTAATGCTTGACTCAGTATTTTAAAACAAAGGGATGAAATGGGAAATATCAAGGATAATTTTAATGTAATTGTCTCTGAAAGGAAATCTTTTTAGCTGACTCAAATAAAAAGAAAACAACCTTGGAACTGCATTTAAAAGAAAGCTTTTGAAAGCCTGCAGCTGATTTGCTGCACGTGGAGCAAATGACACACAAGCAGTCAGCAACAGAATTCACTGTGAACCGAAACTGTTTGAGATGTCTGCTTCAGCAGCAAACTAAACTCAATGAATCAATGACCTTTTTATGGTTTATATACAGTAAATGCCAAATATCCGAGACATAAACATTAATTATAATATTACCTCATAATGTGGCAGGTACATCACTGTCCACGCTCTTCACTGATGCACTTACCATAGAAAAAAACACTTAATGGTAGCCAGAGAACATCCATTCAACATTTGGTTGCAGTCATGGTGATATGGGAGTATTTTTGTTGCTCAGAGCTCACTGAAGTGATATTTTCCCTGAGAGTACTTGCTTAGTATTAGTGTTAAAAGTAAAACATGTATAAACTGGATGCATGTAGACTCAGTGGTGCATTATGTCATACTGTGAGGATGGAAACAACCTACAGGAACATTTCACAGACTTTAAAAGTCTCCAGTGGTCATGAAATCATAGTTGGACACCACTGAGGATCTTACTTAGCAAGAGGTGGAATCACACTTTTAATCAAAAGCTGACATTATGCAGGCTTGCAGTTCACACGATCTGCATGCAACTGATCAGGAACATTGATGAAGGATTTGTTCTCAGATTGGATTAATATCATTATAAATCCATAGTTTGGCGTATCCATCAAAGAGATATTCCTGTCAACATGACTCCATGTACATTGCTGTGATAAAAGCCTGAATAAAACCGGTGGAACCAATGATTAAAGAGTCATTAAATGAGGAAGAGTAAAAGGGGGACGTCATTTGGTGACTTTAACAGAACAAACCAGATAGTCAGAACAGGGTCATATACAGTACAAATCAAATATCTCACCCAGTTAATCATCTACCATTAATGACATAATAAAAGGAACATTGTTTTTACTATAATCATCATCACCTTCATTACATTTCCATACACATTCTTTAAAACTTGAAACCTTGGTTGTATCATTTTATTTATTGAAACAGAGTCCTGGATAATTATAAACTGTAAGTAATGACCATTTGCCCCACAGATGGTGAGACACAGGTTCGGAGGTATGTTGTGAGTGCAGGTGTGTGGGCATATGAAAAATCCTGCACGTGTACATCTGTACAGTAGGGTCTTGCACAATATGTGTATTTGTGATAACGCTCCTCATTAGTGGAGATTTAATGCAGCTACTCCCCCGAGGGTATGCTTTTATGACTTTTCAGAATGAAGTGCATGGCTGCCGCACAACATGTGTAAATGCTTAAGAGCTTGTGCCAAAGCCATTTTAAGGTTTCATCTTACTTTTTTTTCTTTTTTTTTTGAGGGGGTGGGGGTTCATTTGTGTTTTTGAACATCTTGTTGACATATAATTTAATTAATTCAGACAAGAGTCATAAATATCCTTCATCTATTAAACTACAAATAAGCAAAGGAAGTGTCAGATGAAGATTCACTTATCTCTTTATCTGTTGTAGGTTATTTCCCTGTTTTGATCCTCAGATTTTAAGGACCTGCTGCTCACCATGCTAGAAATACATTTTAGATTAAACTTCTTTGTGACTCACTTTTAGTAAGCTACTAAAGTTAGCAACAAAGTACTTAAAAACACTATTGTGCCATGACAACACTGGTTAAGTCAGGCTATGTTCGGACTGCAGGAAAAAGTGACCTAAGTAAGTCAGTGTTAAATAGATAAGAAAAGAATTAAACTAATAAAAAACATAAAAAATAACACATCCTCTGAGCATGATCAGGTACAAGGATTAAACCAAAAATGAATGAAAAGAGCTGATTTCCAGTTTAATTTTGCTTGAATGGAAGTAAGATATAAATGATACTTTCATTTATTCCTTCACTCTTTACTTAAATCACAAGATGTAAGTATTTTGAAAGTAGTTGTTTGTTCATTTATTCATTAGCAGATAACATGTTCACTACAATCCTACAAATATAACTTTCCCCAAAAGTATCAGAGCATAATTAAACTGAAGAGTCAGACTGAAAATCCAATGTGATGTTCCAGTAATGGAATTTCTTTTGTCCTGTACCCACCTCTAGCAGACAAAGCTGCACTATGTGACACAAGCAAAAGGATTCTATCTTCTAAAGGCACGCATGCATGTTGCTGTGGCGACAGCTCTGTTTAAGAGTATTTACAGCATGCAGCCTGGAAATATTTGTCCCTGGTGCTCTCACTGGCGAGCCATCCAGCATACTGCGAGCACAAACACACAATTCTTTTTTTCCCCTCTTGAAAATGTGAATCATGACAGAGGATTATAAAAATGGCAAACGCACAAACAGTCCGGCGACGGAGCCTCTCTAACATCTGCAGGAACTACTGTGGAGTAAACTGGATCGTCGCATCACCGAAGCACTGCCCACCATCTATATGTGTGGGGAAGAAACGTTTCACCTTTCAAACTCTCTTAGAGGCAAATGTCATTCCTCCAAGATCATATTCCTTTCATCTCATAATAAGGTAAAGCACTTTTATCCAAAGTGGTTCCACTTTTTCCATCCAGTAACCCAAGTGATGTGTAATTCTAAATATCAGATGGACAGTTAATCCTCGTGGGGCCACATTAGCAAAGGAGACCCTGTAATCATCTGATTTAGTCAGGACAATGCTGCTTTTGTGGCACATCGGGGTATAAGTTGTGTCAAGATACCCACACACAAAACTGCAAATGCCAATCTGGATTCCAGCTCATTGACGACAGCAGTGATGACTTATTAACCTGCCTGTCTGGGTGAAAAACTAATAAAGTAAAACTTGCAGGCTACAGTCAGTTATCCTCCATAAGAACCCTGAAATACTCAGATTATCTTCCCAATGTTATCATTCTGCGCTACTAACTGTGCAGTTATGTGCAGTCCATATGAAAAATGTGTGGTATCACCTGCTTCCAATTCCAGTGGAAAAGAAAAGTCAACTTCTTTCAGAGCTAATTGGGAACATCTTGAAGAGTCCAGATTGATCCATTACACACACAGAAGGAAAAAAATACAGCTTCAAGCTGTGAAGACAGTCTGCAGAAGTAGCAGAGGGTTACACAACGGTCCCAGAGAATGACTTGACTCTAACAGGTATCTTACTCATGCAAAACTGTGTTTTGTAATGTTTTTTTAGAGATCTTTTTTACAATCCATACAACTTTCTCACTATGTGCAGTCATTCTTCACCCAGTTCAACCCAGTATCCTCTCTGGTGTGCTGAACTTGTTAAATAGTGGATTAACTGTAGGCACACCTTTAAAAAACTGGCTCTAGACCTCTACTTTTTTAGCTACAAGGACTTCACCATCATAGGTGATCATTTGCATTGTGAAAGTGGAACTACAACAATTACCATAACAACTTCAGTTGCTTTTCTCATAGTGCTTACTGAACACAGACATGCTTCTCCTAAATAGTTAGATTACATAAATATATAAGCTGCAGCATTTCAGTGGTCTCTTAAAAGTATTACAAACAATTTATAGCTGTGATGTAGCAATGGGGTCATTCCAGTGCAAAGCATTTTAATAGTTCTCCTTTAACAGATAAAAACAAACAAAAGTTTGCAGAAAGTTCAGCAACAGGAGAAAAAAGAAAAGAGTAACAAGGATTGAGTGCACATACCTTCCCGCAGCTGATAGGCAGAGGAGTGATGCCAGCAGGACCTCAGGACGAGGAGAGATAATCCAAAGAGCCAGGGAGGATTGCTGCACAAAAGCACAACTGAAAAGTGAGAAACCAACTCAAAGTGAACTCACATGAACTTATAGAGTGTTTCATTTACCGTAAAGTCATTTTTACTGATGCTGTTCTTAGATCCACACTAATGTTTCCCTGGTCATATGTGGTAGTGACTGAGTGAGAGAGATGGAGCCCACTCTGTCTGTTTCACTCACTCCAAACTAAAACCCCTCACTTTCCTCCTCCTCCTCCTAGTCCTTCTCCTCGCTCTGGCTCTCCCTCTCTTTCTGGTTTTGAGTCAAACAAAGGCAGCTTCAGTGTGTTGGGGCTCAGAGGGCCTTTGCAAAGCTGAAATCTGACGCCTTGCGTCTCTCCATGGACCACCACTTTCTAATGCAGCCCCCCCATTTCTCTCCTTCAGACATCACAACAAATTAACACAGTCCAGTTAAGTCCTACACCCCCTTTTCCCCAGCTCCTCTCCTCTGGTGTGGCTTCTCTCACTTCCCCGGTGCTTAAAAAACGTTTGTGTGGCCTTGACTTGTTGTGAGAAAAGGACCGTGGACCTTCAGCATTCAAAGCATTCCTTAAATTTCAGAGAGAGAGAAAAAAATCTTTTACTAAACCCTCTCTGAAAACAGGGTTTAGCATAACTCCTCTCATAATTACCAAATAATGTTTTTAGTTAGACAGAAATTTTTATAGTGAGTATTTTTAAGACAAAGCTATGCAGACAATTTTATTTTTTATAAATACAATAAATCCACCTCAAATTTAATCTAAGAAATACAGTCAAAAATCATAATGGAAAAAAGAAAACAGTTTGCTGGAAAACGTTTCTCTTCCTTCTACATTAAAGTCTAACATGTACCTTAGTACAATAATAAGATACAAGGCGGAATCTGTTTTGAAAACATGCACATAAAATACATTAGTATCTTTCTGGAAATGCATTTATTGCCTCTGTGAAATCACGAAACGTTGCACTTCAACATGTACAAAAAGCAACGTTAGCTTAAAGGAGATATATGATGCTTTTAAATCCTTCCTTTTAACATGTAAATCATTCATTTATTGTCTGTATAAAACAAAACCGCAATGCTTTGGTCTGAATTCCTGCTTATTCTCGCTCCACACACACCTTATAACCCTATTCTGAGGTGTGTCTCGCTCCACACACACCTTATACCCCTGTTCTGAGGTGCGTCTTCAGAGCGACTCGTTTTGGTGCCGTCTCTTTAAATGTGAACGAGGCATGTCATGCCC
>JBAMHV010000019.1:3531092-3543659 GCA_037177535.1 Pseudomugil gertrudae
TTTTCACAAAAAAAGTCGCCAAGGGGGTTTGGAAAGTCGCCAGATTTAGCGAGAAAGTCGCCAAGTTGGCAACAGTGACGGTAAGAAAGCAGCTGTAGTTGGTAAAATTTAAGCCCAAACCATTTTTTCTCTCTTCTGTGAAGTACACCATTATTACCGATTACTACTGAACCCGGGTCATTACAATATGAAGCAAAGTTACAGTCTCACTCTGAACAGCATTGCTTTTTATAGGAGCATCAATTGCTTGACTTCATCATCATCAATTATCCAAACAAGCAGAAATGAGTCACTCTTTGCTTCTCCTCCAGTGTTAAACTCAGACTTTTAAATCCTGCTTTCCCATTTTGTAAGGCATAAACTAAATCCCATCCAACATACTCAAAACTGTAGTGCTGAATAAAACAAAGTATGACAGGACACTCACCTCCACCTGCCAGGACTCCGTTGACTCCACTTGCTAGCACCAACTCCTCTTTGGATTTAAAAGCCAGCAGTTGATCTGTGGTGATGAGGGCTGAAGCAGCAAACTGGGCACTGGCCTGGTCCAGCGTCTTGGATACAAGTGCCTAATCGGTAATCAGATACACAGAGACAAAACATGCGAGTCTGAGCCAAAGACTTGACCGTTCTGTTAAAATGCATGAAACTCCTGCAACATCTGAGCTCAGCGTTTCTGCTGCCAAACCGAGCCAGAGGCGTTAAAACGGCTCACGGGAATGAGGATGTGTCCCATTTCCTGAATATGTGAGCCGACCTTCAGCTATAAAGGATTTCTGACATTGGCTCAATGAGTTTAACTGAGCTCTTTTGAACTTATATTTGGACTGAATAGCACATTTAAAAGCCAGAAAATCCAAAGCCAGTGTGTGTGCATGTGTGTTTTCAGACTGACCTGTAAGTTGGTGGCTGCTGTTGCAGGGGTGTTGGCGTGTTGGCTCTGCTCCAGCTGCTGTTTCTGCATGAGAGCTAACTGCTCCTGATGCTGCTGGTACTGCTCCGCTGTGAACACTGGAACACAACAAAACACACGTTCAGACTGAGCTGATTTTAGTGTATTTGTACCAAGCAACAACCTCCACTGTAAAAAAGTGAAACACACAGAAGTGCAGCAGCTCACACCTGGTCCACTGATTAATAGGTCTTCATTACCTTTATGAGAACTGTGAGGGGGTACATTTCTTTTAATAATTCTTTTATTTAGAAGTTATTCAATTTTAAAATTAGGCATAATTAGGGGCGTCATAATTAGGGGCGTGTCCTGCTGACTGACAGGTATCCACAGCAAGAAGACAGTGTGGCACAGACGCAGCTTTTAGCCAGCCAACAGTGCACACAGTGTTCATGAAAGGTGCTATATAAATAAACTTGCATTGCCTTTACTTTACCCAACCTACCTCCATTAGCTAGTTAGCAACTTTTAGATCAGAGTTAGCTCAGTTAGCTGTTAGGTCATATTCACACCAGACGTGTTTAGTCAGGTTTAACTGAACCCTGGAGCGTTTACCTCCTTGGTCTGGTTTGCTTTGGTTTATGTGAACACTGGTGAACCCGTCAACTGCTCTGGGGTCCGCTGGCTGGACGGCTATTAAGTGAACTTCAGAGCGGTTTACTTCTGGTGTGAACAGTGAAGTGAAGACACTGTTTTTTAGGTGAAATATTAACAACAAAATGTTATTACTCCGCTGGTTAAACATCTTGACCCGCTTGATCAGCTTTAACTTTACAGCAAAACATTATAGTCTTCATTAATGGTCACAATTTTACACAGCTAATCAATATGGTGTACAGTATGCAGCATTATAAAGCAAGTTCCTTTAATAATAATGTAATTAAAATGACATCGTCGCTGTTCAAAGGTTCTCAGCTGAGATCAGGGTATTTTCCACCACTTGCAGATATACAGAAAATGAAGTGATGGATATAAAATGTATCTTAAGTGTTTTATCTGTCCCTGCTGGAGGACAAGGTGCATGGAAGCCTCGGGACTGAGCGAATTGTCAGAGATCACTCTTAAGCCGGTTTTGACTGTCCCATGCTGTGTACTAGGAAAAGCCACAGCATTGGCTTCTGCATGGCCTGAAAACCAGCATTGAGGGATCTGGGTGACGAGATGGGGCTGCTCACTTCTTTTCCAAACCAAGAACGCAGAAGAAGGGAACTTTGTGCGCCACAGCCAGACAAACTGGGGTGGAGCGGGACATCAGGCTAATGAAGGCAGGCAGAAGTACATCGATGCCACAGAAACTTGTTAAACACTTGTAAAGATGTGCAAGATAATGGGGGGGATGTGCTACATAACGTGGCACAAAATGAGAACATACAGACCATCAAAAGACAGTGGATGTGCCAATCCTCAAACTTTGTTCCCCATATTAGAAACAAATACTGCTGCTTTATGCAGAGCCTCTTTGATTTTTGCACGGTTTTATAAATCAGGATGTTTTTGTGCGCCACATTTCCTATTTTCCATACATACACCACCTGTGCTCACATTTGCTATGCACAGACCCCACATCAGCATCAACAGGAAAATGAGCAGACAATGCTCCATGATGTACGGAAAATATTATGAGGGATTTGTTGTCTACTCGTCTATGTACAAGCAATCAATACAGTATTTGGTACCACGTGACAATTTTTGGCCCGTTTGAGTTTGACCTTTGTAAATGCGAACCGGACCAATTGAGAAACTGCAACAATGCATCATATTTGCTTTGAGTCTAATCAGAAAATAGATCTCTTTGGTGTGAACGCAACCGTAGCTACAGGCAGCTTGGAGTTTGATAGACGTCAATCATCCACCCTGCAAATTGCAGCTCAACCACGTGCAAACTTGTACCAGCATTGAAATTTTCATAGTGCTATGAAAACCTAAAGATAGCAATCTTAATATCTGAATGTAGATGGTGGAATATTTACTGCTCCATTTCTGCCCATTAGCATTGAAGCAACATTTTTCCATCTGTACCCGTTTCCACTGAAGCTAGGGCCTCATTTACCTCAAGCTGTCAGACTTCAGAGCTGAATAGCTACGAGTACAGAATTGCAACTTAAAGAGTGTGCCTATGTCTGTATTCAGCTGAGCAGTTATTTAGATTTCTCCAAACACTGGAAATTGAGGGGGTTTAAAGACACAAAAATACTACCAGAAATAAAAAAAAAACACTTGTCCACAACCACCTATCTGATCTGATGAAAGTATATTTACAACTTAGACTGATGTGGAGAGTCTTCATTTAGCGGCAGTGCAAACACTTGCACTGTGCATTAGATTTAGTTAGTTTGTTCAGATTATGCAAGTATGTGTCTTATAAACAGAGTTATAAAACTATATTTAGAAATTTATAGAAAATTAACATAATGGTATTTCATAACTGAATAGAGGTATTAGTCAGTAAGTCTTTAAAGCCCTCCATCTTTAAGAAAGCATGCATAAAACTGACTAAGGGTATATGTATGCAAGTACACAGTTTAAGCACAACAGACACATTACATATAAGTTGCTAGATACTAATAATCCATTTTCTCTCAACATATGAAAAAATATAATTGTAAATTCATATTCCATGCAAAAAGAACTACATTATAAATCACACACAATTTCACACTTTCACACAAAGTTCTCAATAAAAAAAGCTCTTTAAGCTTTTGTATACCACTTAGTAGAAATATGAATAGATTAAAAGCAAAAAACAAATGTGAAATTTACATTTTTTATTTTCTTTGCTAAAGCAAGCCTGATGACATGATTTAATATAGAGCATTCCACCCAGTTGCTTTGAGATGGTTTTTAAAAGATGTGGAAAAACGCTTAATGAGCACAATTCCAATCTCATCATTCACATGCTTCAGCAGTGCTTTTATGACTTTAGCAAAAGCCATCCTAGTTTCACCGGAGTTACACACATCTGAGTTTTACTATATAAACAAGCGTGTTTTAACTAAATGACAGCAACAGTTTTGTCTCAGTCAAGCTTTAAATCTGTGATTGCCTAGATTCAATTACAATCCACCTGCTGACAAACCGATATAAAATGTACAACCGACACCATTCACATCAAATAATCTGTCATTTGTTTTATCTGTTCTTAGTTTTTTCAATGTTTATAAGGCCAAGTTGTTTTTGTTTACTCTTTAGGCTTAAGGCCTGTCTTCAATATGAAAATCTGCATCCATTAAGTTCCAGTGTTTGAGACCTCACCTCAGCGATACCTTTAAAAGTTTTATATTATTAAATTAGTTTTACTTATTGAATTAGTTATCTGGGTGTCTGTATGCCTGCAGAGAGAAGCTGGAGCAGTTTGTTCTGGGAATTGCTGTGAGCAGTTTTCCATACACAGAGGCTCCTAATAACCAAATGTTTGTCCTCATTACTCAAAGTTCCTAAAGATTTGTTGATTCTTATCATTTACTGCAATGTGGTGCACAAAGCTTAAAACAACCGGTTGGTCAGGGTGAAAACAGCTAATATGGCTTCCCATATTTGTTTTACTATCACAACAACATTAAGATGCAGATATTGCACATTGTATGTGTTTCACTAAGTCCAAGTTCATAAAACAGAGTCTACTTCCCTTTATGTCTAGGTTTGTTTTTAAATCACAAGCGTCTATGGACTGTGTGTTCCACTTTATCACCCAAAACCACACAGTAATGTTAGTGTAACACTGGAGTAAGTTGTTTCTTCTCAGCTGCGGTTTTTAACAACGCCTTCTTGTAGCAAAAAAAATAAATTAAAACCTGCAACAATAATTTTCTGCTAAAGTTGGAAACTACCTGAAGCTTTAATATCTTCAAATTCAGTTATTTCCCATTAAAATCACATAGAGATCCATTAACAAATCATGTTAGTTTCTAAAAAATACCCTACACTGAGCAGACCACCATGCTGTGCAACATGATAAACCTGTTTTAGCATCAAAAGTGGCATGAATTTGAATTATGCACAACTTAAACCTCGTATTTTCCAGTATCACTTTCAAGCTGTAGAAAAAATATGAAAGAATAACTAACATTTCATGTAAGGAAATATAATATAGGCTTAGTTAAAACATTTTACACAAATACTGCTGCTAGAAAATACCAATGCACTTTAGGATGACCTAATGACATGGCAGCCCCCTCTCCTCACCTAAGGACAATGCAAACTTTCACACCAGTCTTCCTAATTGCCCAATATAACTAAAAAAAGTCACTAGCTTGGGTACTTAATATTGTAAAGATGCACCAATACCTCTTTTTTTGTTCATTTGAATACTTGCCAATACAGAGTAATGATACCAGTTGTGTCACAAATGCCCCTCTATGGTAAGAACCCGTCATCCCACGATAAAAACAATACATTTCCATTGATCGTGTGTATTGTGTGTATACATATGTGTGCAGCACACTTGCAAGCCACACTGATGAGGTATATGTAGACACAATCTTAACAGCCCCACTACAGCTGTTCAGGGCTACAGTTACAGCTGTGTCCCAATACCAGGCCTGCACACAAAGTGTCCAGCAAGCCACACTAATGTGGAGTGTTGACATAAACGGTGGAAGGAGAGGCAGACACACCAGTTAGAAAGGAACTTCCTTGACACTGGCTCCATTATCTGGAACTGGTTTGGATTCAGAAATCACACCTTGAGCAGAAGTCTGTAGTTTGGAGGTTTGCTGACAAATAGTGCAAACAAATAAACAGCAACACCACTAATTTATTCTATCAACTCATACACAGACTGGAGTATGAAGACAGAAAATGCGTGTTGAAGCATAGTCAGCTTCTGAAGACTCCAGTAAAAAACAACAACAACTCAAACCACGGTTGCTGATTTATTTTCTCATGCCTTACCATATGACGACTGGAAAGAGTTAACAGAGCCAGCTGCACCATTTTAAATATCTTATATAATTTAGCCGTATTCTCACTGCCAGTGAGCAAAAGAAAAGTTAAATTATTCTGTTCATTTCAGACTTGTTTGGGCTTACTCACTATATTACTGTAATAAAGAAGTACAAATTGAACTTTGATGTAATTTAGTAGACTTTCGTGTTATTTTTGGTGATATATTCTTAAAAATTAGGCTAAATTAGTGTTTATAGTCACTCATTACCGTGACAAATGCTCGGGATAAAGTTTTTAGCCCATATCATTCATTCCTCGATACCAGAACTAATAAATAAAGGTTCACTAGTAGGTAGTAGAGATGTCACGATTCTTAAAATCTTTGATTCAATTTGATTTTCAATTTTAGGATGATTATTCAATTCAATTCTTGATTTAAAAAAAAAAACATTTTCTTACAGCCAATGGCCTATGTAATTCTTAAGACTCATCAATTCTACCATTAGCTTTATTAGTTAAATTTTGCACAATAAATCATTTCAAAATATGTGGGACATTTAGGGTGCTTTCATTTTCTTGTGTAATGTATAACATTAGGCACTTATAGTCAAATTTAAATAATTTATTTACATTATAAAAGTAACAACATGAGAGGTGTGCCTATCTAGTCTGAGGGACTAGACTTTTAATCTCCCCATCATAGTGTGCTGTGACAGCGATGTAACTCATTAGCTCTTGAAGTCCAGCCATCTATTGTTAAGGCAACTTATTCTGCATTGCCCAAAACCCCCAAAACTATTTAACATCTTCATGCATGGAGGGCAACACTTAGTCGTAAGGTCACATCTGATGTGAAGCTACTGTAGCCTGGCTCATGTAAACTAATTAAATGTTTAAATGCAGCGTTTTCCACCACTAAATAAGGCCGTGGTGTGGAGGTGTTCTTCTCTACAACGCGCACGTTGTCAACATAACTCACCGGGAACGCAAAATATTTCCACACTGGTGATTTAAGGGCGTTTTTCGACCAAACTGGTTCCCGTACTGGTTCGGTGCTTGAGCCAGAGCCTAGCTGGTTCAACTTCAGTGCTTCCAAAAAAACGGGCTACAATATGCTGCGCCGTCATGTGCGTTTACATCTGCACCTCTCCCCAACCTGCCAATTTCAATCACTATTGTAAACGGGACAAAACACACACACACACACACACACACACGCACACACACACACACACACACACACACACAGAAAACTGCACCACTACTACTACTCCTGCAGAGGAGGTGGGGAGCCTCTCTTTGATTTCAATCCTCGAGGTCGATAAAGAATCGAAATCGGGACACTCCTAGTAGGTAGCATTGACGAATTTAACAACAGATGCTGGATTTATACTTGCACAATGTTTATGTGAGGTTGGTTATGGCGTTAGTGCCACATGCTCTGAGTAAGTCTGGTTTATTTAGACATTTTAAATGGATCAGACTGCAGCTATGGTCTAAATGTACGAAGTGAAAACTATGTGTGAATCTTCATAAATAAGAGGCATAAAGAGGTTTTTGGTAGATTATATTCACAGCAGTGACAAAGCTCCTACATGCAAAACATTAGTCTCTCTCCAAGATATTGCCTAATTTGTATTTTTAAAATAGCACCGTATTAACTTTGTTTCTGGACATCCAACAAGGAAAACCTAAAATGCAAAGCTTGAAAAAAATGTTTATCAATAAGGATTATAGTTTTGGTGGGTTGATTTTAAGGCTGTGACAACAGACCCAGATACAACAACTTTATTGAACTGTTTAGTGTGGAATAATTTCCGTTTATCTGTGGAGCATGAAAAAAAAAAAAAAAATGGATGTAATTGGTGTAAACGATTGTGTAAATGTAATACGTCAAAGCATCTTCAGCAAAAGCATCCAGATATAAAGTTTCCTGAACACTGGACTATGATGTGACCCCAACAGAAAACAGCAGGATGAAGCCAACATGACTTTATAGTACTATATACACAAGTGGTAAAACAATAAGAATGCATATTATTCATCCGTTTAGTACAGTGATACAATTGCTTTTTGCTGTGACACTGCTTACCATATTTTCACGACCACTAGGCGCACCGTACCAAAAGACGCAGTCTCAGTTATGCGTGAAAATACGGTAGTTGATTTTTCTTTTCTTAGATCCTGATTCTTTCTTAAAATTTCCATTCATGCACAAAACGTGTACCTAAACCGAATGTAAAGCCTAGCCCAAACACTGTGCTATGGATCAAACTGTGGGCAACCTGTACTGTTGCATACCCAGCACATGCAGTCAAAAATCTGGTGCACAGCTCTAAGATCAGGAGTGCAACCGTGAACACAGCTTTTCTAACACTGATATAGCACTTATATTCCCACACATTATTTAAAATAGCATCTAAAACTCAAAAAAGGTTTAAGCCCAAATCTGCAAGAATGTTAACTACAATGTTTTTTAAGTTAATTTTACATGATAAACAAATCTTCCCACAATTGTAGACTTGCTCAAGCCGGAGGACGACCCATATACTAATACATGTAGATAATATATTAAGTATTCCAGAGAGCGTTTGTAAGACCTGACCAAGATAACGCATAAAATATAAATCTGGCATATGCAGAACTGTGTTTTTTTAGACGCCCTGTACCTGTTGGACATGGATAAATTAATTAAAAAGTGAGCGCAGATAACAGCAGTATGAGAAAAAAATTGTTAATGTTTAGCTCCAATCAATCTTAATTTACCTACTGAAATTTTCACTTGAAAGCAAGAGAAAACAAGATTTTATGCAAAAATATTTACTCATTACAGTTTTTGCATTAACACCACCGCAGCATTTCTTCACTAAAATCTTTATTTTTTTTTTTAACTGGAAGAGATTGTTTCACCAAAGCTCTTTAGGTCAAATAAATTCATTTCTATTTTATTTATACAATCATGCAAACAAAATGACAGAAAAACACTAATACATGATCTGACAGTACGGTGCAACTGAAAGACCACACTTTAAACAGGTTTTCAGGAAGCTGGAAGATGGATATCCAATTAAAGCAGCCGCAGAATGAACCGAGCAAATTGTTTCTGACTGATGCTCACACTGAATTCAGTTCCTTTAATTATCAACAAAGGCAGCATAGGTTTCACAAAAAATACTATAGAAAATTCCACAATAATTAACCTTTCAAACTTGACATTTTCTAAATGATATGAAATTACCTTCTTGTGAGGAAAATATATCTTTCTTTACAATGTAAGGAAACAACAAAATTGAATTGTTGTTCAGAAGTTCAACACAAAGTACCAAACTTAACCTGGCAGAAGAAACAACTGACTCACCGTTGACAGGAGTGGTGCCGGGGCCAGTACGGTTTTGAGAAGTGGCTCCTCCAGAAAGGGTCCGGTTTAGTCCAGACATAGTCCGGCTTAAATCCCTAAATCCTCTGCGAGATACGTCCCCTCCACCCAAAAGGTGATGGGATAGCGTCCGTGGTCGGAAGTGCCTCCAGCGACATGACTTGATGTTCAAAAGTATCTGTTTGAGGTCCACAGGTGTTGATGACGACAAGGGTGATGAAGATGAAGGACAGTGGGAGGCATTGGTAGAGGTATTGGTTTCTGAGGTACTGGTGTTGGAGTTACGGAGCGGAGAGCTTAGAAGTGGTGTGCCAAGTGGTTCAGGCTCTGGGTCAGAGTCCAGGCTCTGGAAGACCTTGTCCAGATCTGTGTGTGCTCTGTCCAACAAGATCCTGAGAAAAAAGAAAAATATATATATATTTTTTTTAAATTTAATTTCATCTGAGTGACAGCAACAGTAACATCTGAAGTCTGACAACAAAAACATATTTACTCAGGTAAAGCAAATATCCAGGTCCATATGGTATGCATCTCAAAATGACAGATGTAACCTTGTGCTTTACAAAATCAAGATTCCTAAGCATTTATCAATATCTAATATCTGGTATATAAGTTCAGGACAAAAAGCATTTGGTTCTGACATGATGGTCAACCAGCACACGTGACACACTGAAGACACAGGCGATTCCCACATTGGGACTGTCATGTTCATCAGACCAGCCAACTTCATATTTATAATAGAGCATGCCTGCCAAATGGTGGCTGGGAACCTGCCAAAAAGCTGGTAAACAACCTCAGCAGCTACATCCAACACTTGGCTGAATTAGTCACGCTCGATACAGAAACTGGCAGCATTCCTGTAGAAATGTCCTATTTATTAGTTTAAACTGAACATGTCACATTTTGTCACATTACTGCTATTCGTCAAAACAACAAACGGCAATAATTATAAGTAACCAATTTGATTTGGTGAAATAATAAAGCCCGGAAATGACAAAAATTTTAAAATGTTTCCAACCACGCGGAAGAATCAAACCACCCAATCACACAAACTGAACTCACCTGCCCCCTCTCCCCACACGGCGTCGGGCCAAACCTATGCATCGCTGTGGCGTGTTGAGGGAGGTCAAAGAGTAGCGGAAGCGTGGGTCACCGAGTCCGCCTTCTGATGGGCTAACCCATGGCCAACTGCCACTCTTGGATGGCTGAGTCTGAAGGAGGATGAAGAGATGATTAATACATGTATTTAAAGTGAAAAAGAAGGTAGATTCTTTAGTGTTCTGACCAACAGAATATGGAAGGCTAAGGAATGGTCAGCCTGCATCGGTGCTATAAATAGAAACAGTACAGGAGTCACAGGAGGGCACTTACAGCATAATACTGACAACCAGCCTTCCTCCTGAATGCATAGCAGCCATCTGGGTCATTCTCCTCCTCCGCCTCCGAAGAACATGAATGGATCTACACAATACATAAAAAACATTTAAGTAAACAGGGCTTTCACACATTTCTTTTCCTCATTTTTCTACTTTCATTTGATGTTAAGAGTTACCTGTGAGAATGGTTCTTCATCTGAGCTGGGGAAATCATACTGGTTGAGGTCCTTGGGATTGAAAACAGAGGGCCCTGAATGTTGAAGCGCCGACAGAGGAGGGATTTTGGGTTTCTTTTCATATTTCCTTTTGGTTCGTATCGCCTCCGTCTTCTCAGGCTTTGAAAATAGAAAGGAAATAACATGTTTATACTGCAGTCTGTTTAAGAAAAATTACATTTCCAAATGTACAAGTCTGCATGCTGTAGCCAAAGGTTGGTTGTCTATGCTGTAGTCTGTAGAGGCATTGATATGCAGAGGGAGGCACGTGCCAGATGCCACTGCCGAGCCAGATGGCTGTTCTCACCTCTCCTCAATACACCACAGACCACCTTTCACCCCAACTTTCCCACTGGGATGACCCCTCCCTTTCTGAACAGACTCCATCTCTACAAGGATTAGTGTGATTCTTTTCAGTCCTCAGACTTTGGGGACAAAGCAAACAGAGAGGCAGTGCATGCAGTGAGGAACTGCTGCGTCAAATAGATGGAATAAAGAAAGAAAGGAGGAGGGGGTGGGGTTAACCCAAAAATGAGTAAACAAAAGAGAAAGTCAACCAGCTGGTAGGAAGGGAAAAGGGGGATGTAGATGTCTCCCTGAGGGCAAGAGAGAGCTGCTGGTCACTAAGCTAATGATGTTATAATGAGTTCACACACGTGTGTAATGAAGTGCCATACATATTACTGACGTTTTTAGAGTGACGGCTTCATTAGAAATGTTTTTCAGTTTGTAGATATCAGGAAACGACCAACAGCGTAATGTTTCATTTCATTTTTAAAAATTCTGATGTGCTGACTACCCATTAGTCTGATTTATCTTTAAAATTTGTGAACTATCGGCATGCAAAAGCATGTTTGCAACCTTTCTCCAATTAAAAATGGAAAATAAACTGATGACCACTGCACCAGGTTACAGGCTGTTCATCTCACATGATATGAACAGCAGCCTGGCAGCTGTAATGTCCAAATGAAATCTAACTTATTGCAGCTCATTTTCAAACTTACTTTGGTAATCTCTGTATACAGCAAATAAAAGAGGGTTGGTTGTTAAAGTGTTGATTGTAGATGATGATTTATATCTAGTTGCCATTTTAAAATGATATTAGTATAAAAATGCCAAGGTGTGGGCAGGGTCTGCCTACAAGATGCATCACACAGCATTCAACAGCAATCACTGGAGGTACAAACTGACTACAGTGAAGGACAAACAGCAATTCAATATTTATGTGTCCAGACATCCTGTTCCAACACCCACACAAACGTTCTGCTGAAAGTAAGAAAAAAAATTCTTGTCCCATCCCTGACATTAACAGGAGGAAACAAGGATGTTGTGAAAGTGCATGTTCTTACTTTCTTGTAGTCCTTCATGTCCAAGTGGTCCTGATGTCTGTACTGGTTACTATTGGAGAGGGGAATGATGGGGATGGTGTAGACAGGCTTCACCAGAGCCCGCTGTGCCAGTGCTTCTGCCATCACCTCGCTGCCTAAATCTGGCATTATGTTTCTAAAAGATACAGAACAATATAAGATTAGCAGAATTTAAAAAAGGAGCCAAATTATAACAATCCCAGCTATTATCAGGTGCATGGCTATGTAACCATACTCTTACTTTTAGACTGACACTTAATTGCCATCTACTAAAAAAAAAAAAAAAAAAAAAAAAAAAAAAAAAAACCACACCCCCCCCCCCCCCTCCCCCCCCCCCCCCACCCCCACAAACCACCCCCCCCCCTTTTCCCCCCCACCCCCCAGAGTGGCAGAGCAC
>JBAMHV010000019.1:3560712-3576075 GCA_037177535.1 Pseudomugil gertrudae
CCCCCCCCCCCCCCCCCCCCCCCCCCCCCCCCCCCCCCCCCCCCCCCCCCCCCCCCCCCACTCGCTAAAACACCTAGGTGAAGTTCAGATGGGCATGTTTCATCTATTCTCCTGTAGACCCAGTAGGACTGTTTTTCCCACTGGGAAAAAAAGAACAGGATTTAGTAAAAGCAGCATTGAACATCGAATGACAGATTCCATAAACCAATACGGGATCATGATTATAAAATACATTTTACATCCTTACTTATTTGCCTGACCTTTGAAATTCTAAGTATCATGCAATGCACGGTTTCTAGTGGATATTTTAAAGGTTGAGCTTTGGAAGCTGTTGTCAAGGCAATTCCAGGTGCTGCAGATGGACAAAACTCAAAGCTGCGACGGCTCTCACATGCTTCATCACAAAATTCTCCCTTTTTTACACACAGCACACACATGTTTACTGTAATATGGCAAAAGTTATGTAAAAGTACTGATTCAAAAGTTGACTAAGTCAGAACTTAAAATTAGGCTAATACAGCTTCAGATGAACATGTTATATTACACTTTGCCATTATTCATATGAAAAGAAAAGAAAAGTAGTGCATCCATACTCTCAATGGAAATGTTTGTGACTAAGCTGTCACTTTCCTGCAGGTGCAAAACAGTCAACATCAAATCATCAACAATCCACCACCATCCTATACATTTATAATGATTTCACCGAATGTGCAGCTGTTGTGCTTTATGATTAAAGACACTCTGTCCAAAAGCTGATGTCACTTTAGCACACATTAGCTGTGCTAACACACATCTTCCTCCTTACACCCTACCAAACAAACTGTGAGGTCACTAACGCTCATATTCAACATGCTAACTGAGCCCTGAGATGCAGCTCTTGTTTTTTGTTGCAGTTTGCTTGAATTTCTTTAAATAAATTACGATGTGATATATGTGTTGTTGTTCATCTGAGTTGTATTTAACCTAGACCTAAAAGATTTTAATGCTCCCTGATAAGTAAAACTTTAAACCACAAAACTTACTTGTTCAACAGTATGATGTAATCCGTCTCTAAATGATATCTTTCTGGGCTCTAATTAACAATTCTTGTACTTACCAAAGCTTTAACATCTCAGTACTAAAGCTCAAATTATGGCACTAACTGAACTACCTGTTCAATTTTTGACACGTTCCTCCGCAAACACATTTTTTTTTTATCCCAACTGCCCTCTTCTGATACATTATGACAGGAGCAAATATGTTAATCCATTCCTTCTATACATCTGCAGCAGAAAGAACATCTGTTGCCTATTTATGTCCTTAATAATGTGAAATTAGCCTTGCAAAGCTGAAGCTCCTACACCTGTGACAAACTTAAGTACCGTTTCCATGGCTACCCAATGAACTGTGTGGGACCCCGTCCGTCTAACATAAGCAGTCACATAAGGTGCTCAGCGGGACCTCAACCTCTTCGTGCTAGCATTGGAGCCTAATAACAATGATCTGTGTGAAGCACGGCGGGGCTGGAACGCTTCTATACCTAGACTGGAGGTGAGAATTCCTTATACAAAATTATAATCCTACACCAATGAGGGAATCGGATTATGCATTGCTTGTGCTTTAAGTGCAAATGACCACATGTTAACAGCAGACCTTGCAAATGAACCGCACACAATGTCAGCCACACTCATACACAACTCATCAGCCATTGTGTTGGAGCACCTCCTCCTGTGTTCACTGTGCCTTGGCCTTTGGTCTTTAAAGTGTGAAGAATAGGGGGAGTAATAGCCAAGCGGCAGGTTGCTCTTCTCCATGACTGTCTCAGAGGTCAGTGCTTACAGTCAATAAAGCAGTTAACCTCATAAAGATGAAGAGGTGTCAGCAGGCTACACACATGTGGCTAATGACCTTTGTTGGAAGGGAGTTACAACTTACAATCTGTGCTTTGGCAATTATCTGCAGGATGCTGTGGGAGTTGTTAAAAGCATCCTGACAGTACATTCTGGAAGGATTCATCTTTGGCCCTGCAGCAGAGCAACAGTATTCTAAACATAAGTGAATTAATGCTGTATGTGCTTTTTAATGGAATGCCAGGTGAATGATATGCATCTTTTTCAAGCAACCTTTCAATCGGCAGCCTCAAAGATGAACTAAATGTAGTTTCAAAGTGCTGGAGCTGATAAATGTATATAAGTGAAAGTTGCAGCTTCTGGGTGTGAAAAAGTGAAAGCATTGCAGAATATTTATGTTATTCTTATAAGCTATAGAAAAGTGACTCCTTTGGTTGTCTAGATGAAAACTCCCACATTTTTTCATCTAATTTATTACCACAGTAAACATTTTCTAAGTTGTTCTATAGTTTAAGTCATTTTGTTAGCTATGGTTTCATCATGGTGGCTAAGCACACAGGGTCTATTATCCTGCTGATGGATAAATAAGATAAAAGAATGGTTGAATTTGAGATCAACCCGGAATTAAACTAGGTTGTGAATCCAATCTATTCAACACCAAGGTGTCTCTTGGAGGTATTGGATCCACTGAAGGTTCATCCATGTGACTTATTCAGGGTTTAGGACAGACTCCATGAGGGAAAACCTGGCCACCAGGCAGTTGACAACAATCCTCTAACTCCTGTACTCTGACCATAAAAATAGGCAACTCATCACAAACAGCTTCCTGTTTTACACCAATAATTGATGTATTGAACCAAATAAACTCCACAGTGCCGAATGTCCAGCTTGCTTTGATAGCCAGGTCTGACCCAAATATTTGAAACATGGGCCAGACACTGAATGACCTCTAACCCAAGGCAAATTTTCTCGGGAGACCCTAGCAGAGGCCTGAAAATTAACATGTGGTGGTGATGGGATATCTGATCAGGATATCCTGTGAATGGAGATTTTCAGACATGTTCTACTGGAAGAAGGTCTCTTTATAGACAACAGACCCGCTGTAATGATTACATCTCTATGTTAACTTGAAAACAATGTGAAGTTCCTCTACAAGAGCTAAAGAAGTGGCTGAGAAGAAAGAAGTCTAGGAATATTTATTAATTCTGTTGCCTGTTGATCTGAAACCTGATAGATGGCACCAAATGGCTGTCTGAATAGTTGATTTGATGTTTTAATTGTCAACAAATGTCATTTTAAAAGAACAATACTGATTAAACAGTGTTAAAAACAAGCAAAGAAAAAAAACTTTCACCCCACAAAAACATTCATCAGTGTCTAAAAAAAACCTTGATGAGTCATATTGATGGAGACATGCTGCTCCATTCAAGTACCATGGCTTAATTCCAGTATATCTGATATGATAAGCATGGAGATATTCCCCAACAAATGTGTATCTATAGCAAAAACTGAATCGATGCCAAGCTTTTTAATGTAACACCCACAAAATGAATCAGTAATCTATGTGAGCTTTAGCCCTGTTTTATATCTGCTCATAGCTTCATTTGCATAATTAATTATAAGATCTAAAAACACCTTGTCATGTTATTATTTTTCATTATGAAACAACAAAAGAAAAAAACGTTATATCTTTATTCAACAGGGTTTGTCATGCTAGCAAACAATCAAGCTTACACAAACACCATAGCAACAATACCAGACCTAGAAGTTGGTTCATTTACATGTTAACCATTTTAATTAGG
This sequence comes from Pseudomugil gertrudae, assembly GCA_037177535.1. Taxonomy (NCBI): domain Eukaryota; kingdom Metazoa; phylum Chordata; class Actinopteri; order Atheriniformes; family Pseudomugilidae; genus Pseudomugil; species Pseudomugil gertrudae. The sequence continues at coordinate 3,564,344 of JBAMHV010000019.1, forward strand.
TTACGTAAGGTTCTCTATTATTCTTTAATGACCAAAAAGCATATCTTTTACAATATTATGAATAAGATAGGCACATCTTACCCACCTTTCTGTAAGATCTTCATCTTCATCCCCCTCATCTTTAAAAATGACATGCAAGACAGTTATTATATAGGCTCTAACTGAGGTTTTAGAGCAAATGTTCTATTATCAAAACCTAAAGTGGAGTTAAAGTGGAGCCATCTGCCCTCTGATTGGACAGATTCATTCTAATCTGCTATGTTAACTTCCAACCAGTTTGACGTTTGGAGATGGGGTCTATTTTTCCATTTGTGCTACGACCTTGACCTTAGGGGGAAAAGCAGATATTAACATGATGTGCAACTCTCCATGCTTCTCAGTTGCAACAACAGCCAGCTGGCCAAGATAAGTAGAATTCCAAGCAGCAATTTATCAACTTCAGGGCTGAGAAACGCCCAAAACAACAAACAAAGCATTACTAAACAACAGGTAGGAAAGAGGAGAAGCTGATGGCATTTGAGGTCTAATTACCAGTCCGGTCCTGAGGGTGCACTCCAGTAGGATTTGAATGTGTGTTATGAATGTGTAAACAGGTGTTCTCAAAACAATTCTCATTTCTAAGTATCTTTGTTGATCTTTATAGTTTATTTGAACATTTTTCTACATGCACAGACCCAAGCAGAATAATGTCCCCCACTCTGCACCCCACCCAACAGAGAGGCTCTGCATCAGGCCAGAAGCAAAACTCACTGCATAGCAGTCAGGCCAGAATACACGAGTAATCAGCAGTTAAGCTCTCAATTCCCAGTATCGCTGTCCTCCCCTTTCCATCCCATCTAACAGCCATTTCTGTTACAAATTTGATCCCATCTCTCTGAAAGACTGTGTATTCTCTCCAAATAGATAAATAAGTATCATCCAGAGTAGCGGGAAATCTACTTCTCACACATCCATTTTCTGTCTTGGGTGGCCATTTATCCAAACAAAAAGATTAATATTGCATCTATATTCATTCCTCCTGTCAACTGGAGTAAAGTCAAGATGCATAGCCTTTTGAATGTAAAGAAATGCCTGTATGGGTGTTTAACACACACACACACACACAGGGTTAAAACATACATTTGCAAAGAGAAGAATGTGCGGTTGCTATTTTAGCAGCCTCCACACAGCGCACATCCATTAAACCACATTTAATGGATGCACAGTAATATTAGGAGAGGAAGGTGTTGGTTTGAATAACTCCACAAACAGTCCAGCTGTCTCCCACCAGGGTGTGCCTGTCAGCATCTTCTTTACCCAGGGAACAGTGCTGTTGCGTCTGACCTTTAAATCACTGTTTTTGACTTCTTTCTGCAGCAGCTCGGAGCACTATTTCACTGCTCAGATTGCAGACAGGAATCAATTTAGCCCACTTTGCAATATCTGGTCCATAAACATTGTAACCTCCTTGGGACCAGAGCTACACAAACCATGCAACAAGCAGATACCTCTGTGATGGTTTGCCCCAGAGGTAAAGTTTTGGCCTTTGTCTGGGTTTACAAGTGTGACATATATCAAAGTTGTATTAACTTTATGTTTCATAAAAAAATCAGCTGACAAAAGTCACATTTTAGTCCATGTAAAGCATGAAAATCTCTCTTCAACTTTACGGAGCTTTTTGGCATTATGGATTATGGAAATATGGCTGATGAGCAGTTTCACTCTTAAAAAAACTGACCGAAACCAAACTGGGAAAATTGTTTTGAATTATTCAGAAATGACGTTTTTATTTGGTTCTTCAACAAAATGTTGAAAAAAAGTTGAGGAATTTTTTTTTGCATAATTCACCATTCATTACTGTGTGACATGTCAAAATGACTGTAGTGCATTATTATATTATTGTATCCACTGGGGAGCAGAAGATAAGTGTCAGGTTGTGCATAACAAGGTTTTGATGAAAGTTTTTACCATAAAGTAAAACAGCATTAGGGGGTTAAAGGGTTAACTAATTAGAAAAACACCATAAAAATAAACTTATGACCTAACTGAAGAAAAAAAGTGTGCATAACTCATCTAAGTGTGAGTACTTAAAATAAATGCATCTGAAAAAAATCTGAATATGTCATTTGCTTTATCAATATGGATGCCTCCCTAAACATAAGTAAAAATGCCAAATGTATTTACTTAGACCTTGTTTTTCTTTGTACTTAGGTGTAAAATCCTGATAACTCACATGTTTTTGCAGGTGCATCTTACTGTGCAAGAATGTTGATGGATGCATGGGTCCCATGCAGCTCAGGTTGTAATGTAAAGGAACAAGAAGAGAGAAAGCGTTTGTGTTTGCAGGCTCAGACATTAAACTGTGTGTTGTTTAACTGAGGAATGTCTTCTCCTAAAAGGTCATGGTTGAGAGCAGAGGGCACTCTCTGGAGGAGCGGTGTAATATTACACAGTGTAAAAATGTAGTTTTAAGAAAATAAATAATGGTTTGTGTTTTTGCTTTGTTGCCTTGTGGCAAAAAATGTTGGGATGCACTTCATGAAGCTGTCCCTTATAGCACAGTGACACTATAGCCACATATCTTCAAGCCAGTCCGTGCTTGTAGCCCAAGGCTTGAAGCTCTGAGACAACAAACTTTGTGTATCAATCTGGATTTCACAGCACAGCAGCCTAATTTCTGCACAAAATACACCCCCAATGTGTATAAATACTCATGTTGATCAAAATCTGAGCCTATGCTATTACAGGGCAAACACAGAGATACACAATATAACCAAGCATGCTTAATAAGTCATCTAACTTGTTTAGATACAGGTTTTTATACAGAATAAAGTTCATAATAATCAGTTTCCCATGACCCCATAGTGCAGCAGCAAAGCCAGTAGGCCAGAGATGGGCAACTCCAGTCCGGTTTGGTCAAATGTGTTGCAGCGGGAAAAGTAACAACACATGCAAAGACCAGAGTTGCCCAGTATGTTTTTTCTTTATTGATGGCGGCGCAGTGTTCTGAGACACTGGTCTTAGTTTCCTAACAGTGAAAGGTCTTTTTTTATGACACTCCACGCAAAATTTGTGCTGGCTCACTTTAAAGTTCTCATCAATCTACACAGTTGTGTACCTGATGTTTGTGTGTACCTGATGATGCTGCGTTTATTTACTCCATCTCTTCCTCGTTGTGTCAGACACCACAAATATGCTTATAGAGATTACCCTGTGACTAGATTATAATCAAAATCCCAGTGTTCCTCAGCTGACCAGCACAATGTTTATTCCTGTACTGTTTTCATTATGAGGTGATTATCTTCTTTCTTGTAAAAAAAAATAACTGGTATCCCTTATCTCAGCCTGCTGATAAACCCCCCCTTACACCAGAGTTGCCCCATCTGGGCCAGATGAAAAATGTTGTGCCACAAGCAGACAGACCTACTAAAGGCCAAATTAAAATGTGCAATTCAAATGGTGAATTAACATGTGGAAACAAATAAATACCAATAGTTCCTCCACACCTGATGCCATGGTTATTAGAATAAATGGTCCTATCTGACTAGAATCAGTGTGAATTATCCTTTTGTAAACATCTCTTTGGAGGCATCTTGCACCAGTAAGAAGGCTCTAAAAGGAATGGCACTGCTGAGACAGAAAGGAGGGGATGTTGGGATTGCCGCAGTGTTTTTGCTTCATCAAAGATGCAGTGCTCTGGTTTAATTTTAATGGAAGATTACACAAAGAGAGAAAAACTATCCTAATTTATCTTTATATCCAAAGCTTTTTATTGCTGTACACTCTTTCAGAAGTACAGTGCCACCTTATCTGCTGAAGCTGAAGTAGGAACCATCACTTATTGATGAGTAACATTTCACAAGTTGATCTGTTCCTATAAGAGCATTAAACAATGAAATACTGACTTGTTGGAAATTGAACACAGTGAGTGATACAAATGCTTCTGGCAGTCTCCGGAGAAATAACGACCTTTTTCATTGTGTTGATGAGTAATGATGTATGCTCTTTAGGGTTTACATCTAAAACCTTTCAGTATGAAATTATCCGAGTCAATTTTAGTCTTTTAGCTAAACTGGTACAGTTTCCCAGTGGAAGCATTCTGAAAAAGCTCTCTCATCTATTGTCTGCCGTCTTTCCACTTCCTCCGCTTAACGCCCACTCAAACAAAAGCAACCAACTCTGCATGCAGCCCTGCTCCCTGCTGGGCCTCCTTACATTATTTCACACATGGCTGCTTGCATCAGGGCATCCAGCCCACCCTACGTTGAAGCCAGGTTACCGGAGATCTGCCACCCCCCCCCTGCTGGCTCTGGAAAAAGGTTTCCATTGATGGAGAGGCTCAGGACGCGGTGATAGGTGACAGAAGGGGCGCGGGGCCAGAGCTCGGTCCTCCTACGGGGATTTCTGAGCAGTGCTGATGTATGGCATCACTTTCTTCTGCACAAATGCTGCTAAACCTTTTGGAGTGGAAATAAATGGAAGCAAGTATGAGGCAGCATAAACTTTTGATAAGCAGTTATGTGACTGCAAGGGGAAAGTGAATAACTAATGCCCTCCTTTCTCTCTATGGCTGTAAGTGTCCTTGAGCACAGAGATAATCCCCAGTCGCTCCTGTGCTTTTGCCCGGTGGGGAATAGTAAGATTATGATTGTATTGGGCAGTTCCCAGGTCTGCAGCACTGAATGCAGCAAAAGTGGATTCCCTTAAGAGGAGTATGATGATATAAAAATATTTAAGCCTATATTTCAAATGATAAAGAGGCTGAAACTGAAATTCTGTTGCCGGTAGGTATTATGCCATATACGCCTGTTCCTAATTCCGTGAGAATTAGACAGGTCGTGGCCCTGGTATGACCTGGCGACCTGTCCAGAATATACCCAGAAGCTACATCTATCGTAGCTGCTGGGAATTCCCATGTACTGGATTAGGAGAGGATAGAAAATAGGTGGATGGATAACCAAGTCACAGATGAATGCAGGCCAAGGGATTATCTGTATACTGGAAGTAGTCATACAAACAACATCACAGCATAAACACAACGTTTGTGCAGCCCTACAGTAATATGTACACAGACCCAATACTGTATAAGCTCTTAATGGGGATTCTGCCTAGTTTAGAGCAGTTCTCAGTCCTGTTTTGTCCTGAAGCTGCAAAGAAGCTGACATTTAAAGGGTCAGACAACTCCACATGTCTCCAGCTCTTAATTCCAGTTCCAAAAACAATGTGAGCATCTTCGTACAGAATTATGTTTGATTAAAGGGTCCGCATCTGCTTGTTGCTCCCACTGTAGAGAGGGAAAAAGTCTGTTAATGTGGTTGGTTTTGCTGTGTGGAGTTTTTGTTTTTATCCTGCAGAGAACATGTACAACTGTGAGCAAAAAGCATACCCTCGTTCAAATCTACATCGTCACAGAGGAATTTTAGTCACTACTTTAAAATATTGCTTTAATTTACTGAGAGTTGTAGACATTCGCTTATGGTTAGGTTCACCACAGCATTTCAGTCAGTTTGATGTCTGGACTCTGACTGAACCACTACAACATCTTCATTCTTCTTTTTTTTTGCAGCTATTCTGTAATTTGCAGCAGTACTCCAGAGAGTTATTTTAAGTTTTAATGTGCTTTTTAATGCTTCTTCTGCACCTTGCTTTTAATATTTTATCTAAAGCATCTTGGTTATTCTTGTACATGAAATGTGTGATACCTGCCTTACTGCGAGGTTTGATTTTAATAAAGCTATGGTTGCTGAACAGATGGCCTCGAGGGGTTTGTGATCGACTCAGTGACTGCAAACTGTCCGGGTTCTGTGCCTTCAGAGCAAGCCCATATCATCACCCCACCACCACTGTACCTGACAGCTGGGATGAGGTGTATGTGCTTATACTTTGAAAAAGCCTCAGAAGCCTTCCCAGAGGGATGAACATTAACAGCTGTTTCTCTCGTATCATTGCTTATGTGTTTACTGCTTGGCATTATGTCAACTCACATCTGAATACCACAGCTTTTATCGAGGTAATCACACTTGCTGACAATCAATTAATTGAGAGCATTTATTTAGCAGCATGTGGCTGTTACTTACTGTCTCAGTTTCTATGGAAGCAATAGAGGATGTACTGAGACACAGAGTGACGTGTAATGTTAAACACATTAAGCTGCAGGTCTGATTTGATTGCAACAATCATTTTTCATGATTTTTCACGCCTTAATGAATAAATCCTAAAAATTGATCACTGTTTAGGATGATTGTACCTCTGTGTAGCAGCAGTGTTTGTCACACTTTTCCTAAAATCCTGTGTTGTGATTTCATGCAACATGCACAGTGATGTTTTAATGAAAGAAAAATGAATAGAGTAACAGATTTAATGAATTTCAATTACATGACCATGTTCAGAGCTTTAAAGGTGCATAAAACAATGTTTTAAATGTTAAACTATGTGTAAAAAAATAATTGTTTAGTTCATTTTGTGGACGGGGAAGATTTAAGACTAATTAGCTTAGTTTTTGTGAGCTTGCATAACAAACCCTCCATTTTGGAAATCTCTTTTAATTATGATTATCGGACTTAAGGTTTAGTGCAGCCTCTTCACATTGCTTCCTGTCCATAAATTAGATGGCAGTTTCTTAATAACTGTGAGATAAAAAAAACCTGATAAATCCGACTGCTAACAGTACACAGTAGTTTGCATATATGCATTTAGTTTTAAGAGCTGTGGTGGTACAGCATCCCACCTGACCCGAGGCACTATTTAATGAGGCTCTTTCCCTAGTTGTGTTGTCTGTCTGTGCTACTGTTTATACCTAATATCAACACTCATTCTAAAAATAATTAAATACAAGCACTTCCAGAAGTAGGACGACATAATGCTCCAGCATTTGTTCAAAGTAGCAATTTTAATCAAGAAATTCAGCAATGCTGCTGAAGATGTGAATGCTACCAGTGAGTGTTTGATATCTAGAACACGAAGCACAGCTGCATCTTTCAATATGCAAATAAATGTCATCAAAAGTGGTGCAAACTTTCAGTACTTACATCTGACGGTAATTTTCCTACACTTCATTTTATGCATTGCGTTCTACCATCCATGGGCACATTGTAAAGCTTTAATAACACACAGATGTTGTACTAAAGTTGTTTGTTTTTTACCTTTTCATTAGCAGTTTATTCCTTTTTACAGTTTTTCCACTTATCTTTTGCTATTCATTTCCACAGATTTACCATTCTCCATATATCCTTTAAAGTGACTTTATTCATTGGAGGAAAAAACAAACACGTTTAAACATGTTACCTTTACAAAGTCCTTGAATAATTGTGATAATGATGATAATTTTAGCCTCGCGAATATTTAATGCTGAAATAAATCACGGGATTTACGTACCCAAACACATACCAGCAGAAATCCTTCACAAAAAACAAATTGCAGTGACCGATATGTATCACTTTAATAAAGCTATAATATTGTGAAACTTTTTCATCGTCATGTTAACAGAAGGAGCTCAGTATGACCCTGTGTCTTCTGGATCTCTGACTTTGGCATTTGTAACCTGAATGGACAGTAGGAGGAATGAAAACTAGCACAAAACTATATTTTCCACTGGATAAATGTCATATATATGCAGTTAAGGTTTTCTTTCCACACTATTTTGCTTTGGACCAGTCGTTACATTCTGATCACTCTTGGCCTCGCTTGTTTTGTTTTCCAACCATGAGAAACACTAAACTGCCTTGCAAAGCTTTTTTCCCCACAGTTTGTGAAATATAAGCCTCTGTATAACTTGATTTCTAGTCGAATACAGAATACAGATTTGACTCACAGCCGACAACGCTGGACATACATAACACTGGTATTTAGGACCTCCAGGCCACCAAAACAGCTCTTAGCAGGAGTGTGTGGAAATCCACTGTGGGTGTTCCAGGGGCAACCTCTTGGCCATGTATGTTGTGTGGTGAGGATTTGTTAAATAAGCTTGCTTCCCACAGATGTCATCATATTGTTGTCTGGGGAGTTTATAGGCTGAGAATGCTTTTGACTGGTGCTCTTGAGGCCTTTCTTAGAAGTTATGAGTCTCCCTGATATCCTGCTGGGGAGGCTGATACTCTGGGAAAGTGCTGATGCTACTGAGGTTTCATGTTGTTATGGCTGTATATTATCTTATAATCCTCTTCTAATTTTTTTCAGGTATTAATAAAGGATTTTCATTTAATTCACGATTATAAATGAGCAGCTGCACTGCTTACTTCATTTATTTTGCCTGATTTGTGATACGGAGCTTGCTCTTCTTAAACTCGGTGACACCAAGGTGTCTCACTAAAGTTGGGACAGAGACAAAAAAAATATTGGAGAAAGAGCTGGATATACATATTGCTACAACTTAAATGAATTAAAAATAAGCCAGTAACATGACTTGTCATCAAGAAAGGGTCTCTAAAGACCCTTTGCAAGTGACGTATGTGACAGTTGCATGTGCATGGTATTGTATACACAACCACTCATGACTTTGAGAAAGTTTTCTAAACTTAAAATGCCCTCTTGATGTGCTGTTGGATGTACAAATCAAGAAAAAGACAATCACATGTTAGTTTCTATTCAATAGAGGCAAGCATCTATTTAAAAAAAAAATTGGGGTTATGGCTACGTGTTAGACAGCTGGGATTGGCTTCAGCCCCCCCGCGACCCCGCTCTGGGATCAAGCGGTAGAAAATGGATGGATGGATGGGCTACGTGTTATCAACTGGGATAACTGGAACGGGGCCCAAATTTAAATAATGCAGAGCACATTTTATTTCAGGTAGATTATATTTAAGTAGATCTATGACTGATAAGTCTTCTCATAATATATAAGAATATGAGCTGGATATAACTGTAGCTGCTTTAATAAAGAAAATAAATAAAAAAAATTAACAAACTAAAGCTTTACAAAGAAGATAAGTATTACTAGTAAAAAATAAACAAAAAGAAAAATGCACTCAAAAACTGATCACCGTGGCAGTTACTTTATTGAGTTTTTTTTATTTCTATTCGATTTTCTTATTCAGTGACATACTCTTTCCGTCTTTTACATTACAGCAAAATACACATTCAATGGCAGCGACGAACAAGATGAAACTTTGTGCAAAAATGAAGACATCTCTCAAGAATGATTTTAATAAGTTCCTCTCATCCTCAGACTACTTGCTAAATCCTCTCTGCAAAAGCCACAATAAGGTCGCCATCTACTGGTGTGGAGTAGTACAGACAGAAAGACAGAAAAGTTCACAATTGTAACAAAATAAAGTAAATAAAGAAATGTTGTTTCACTCAAACTTTAATGTAGCCATTATCAAACATCACCACTCCTCTTTGTGTGGATTTGATTATGCTGTAACACCTCCCAAAGTTAGTCTGTGACCACCTGCTGTCACATCATGGCCTCATCTACTCTGCATTTAAAGCCGAGCTGCTCAGTCCGGAGTAGATAACGCACATGTTTGAGTGGCAAACAGCCAGAGGGATTCAGGGTTCAATCTAAATGAGAATTTCTGAAAAGGAAGCGTAATGAGACATTTTACTTTCATTGCCTCCTCAATGAGAAAAGTATTGACCCACCTTGGGTTCCTGTGGCGTTGTATCTGCAGCACAATAACACCAGAACAGCAAACAGCAGGCTCTTCTTGAAAAAAAAAGAAAAGGATGGAAAGCAATTTACCGACTAAAATGTGGACCTCTCTTTCCTCTCAAATCATTAAGGTGGAGTGGAGTTGTAATTGCTGTTTAAGGAAAATAATCTACACTGAGCGGCTCACAAATGCCACTGGGTGTTTAGTTTATACAGCCGACATAAGAGGCACTTACCTTGACTGATTCAACCATGTGGGGGGAAAACATGTAGGGGAATAGGGGCATCTTCTCCCTGCAGGAAAGACCAGATGGTTCTGCTACACTTTCTCTGCAAGACATGAGCTGGGGGACTCAACCACCTCTCCCTGCTTCTGTTATCCACTTTCTTAAAGCAGCCACAAGTGGATTTAGTAGCTTATGTTTCAGGGTTTTGAGCAGCACATGATCTTTTCAAAAAAGGCCAAAGATAAAGACAATAAGACCCCGGTTTTCTGCTGAGACAAGCTGAAGAAGAGAGAAAGGCACTTTTGTCATACTTGTCCTCATAAAGGTCCGGAGTTAGACAGAAAGGCTCGCAAATGCCTTTACTTGTTTAGTTTTGCTGACCACAGCATGAGATATTGACCCAGTACTCAAAAATTAAAAAAAAAACTAATGTCCTGAGGCACATTAACATGGCTTAAATAAATGATACTAATAAAAGGTAGCCTATTGGCAGCATTTCTTCCTTTTTTTATTGCTTAGATCAGATATCTTATCGTAATGGGAGCAGTTACTCACAGCTGAACATTCACTTATCATCATAGAAGTACAGGATTATCCATAATATTCAATCAAACACCCAAAGTAAACATGTAGTTTTCTCAAGATAAAGCAGTTTTCATTTTCTGCTCATAATGCAACAATAAAAGAAAACACATTTAGTCAGTGGGCATAAATGAAAAGAACAATAAAGTGAAATAATATTCTGTTCACAAATCCATTTTTAAACAATAAAGGATAATTAAAAAACAAGAAAAGTACATTTTATTATAAGCTGACCTCTTTCTGGGTTTAAATCAATTTCATTTTCTTTACCAAACAGTGAGTCTACTTTTATTTGCAGTGTTAGAAATAAACATGCAGAACAAATCACACATTCCCCAGCCACACAAATGTAATAATTCCAGATACTGAGCTGGTTGCGCTGCACAATGCAAAACTGTCCATGAAAGAAAAAGTGTGTATATTTTGGAGTTAAAAAAAAGTTAGTGAGTCATTTTGAAGTAATGTATCGAACAGTCATCAAAGCAGAGAAAGAAAACCACACAGTGCCATAGCTGCTTGAAATCTTTAACGGATTTACTTGTGGCATCCTACATGTGCAGAGTTCTCTGCTCTTTATGACACATTACTTCCAAAATACACCATCAACCCTCATATTTTTTTCTGAGGAGATTTGTGAGAATGGAGGTGGCTGTTTGTCCTGTGGATTTACAGCTAAAGCTGTGGTTGAACTTCTTAACTGAAATATCTGGTAAGAGATAGATTCATCAATGCATCTGATGAAATGATCAAATGCATTGAGGTGTGATGGTTATAGAAAAATTCACCATCTGCACAGTGGTTATGACGGTAAAAATGACATACTAAACCTCAAATTGTTTTTTTTGTACCAGGCTGTGAACATGTTTATTCCTGCTGTAAAGTTGGCCATTAACGTGGGGATGTGCTTTGTTTCGGAGCCCTTAGAGGATGAGGGGTAAACTGCAAGTTCTGGTACTTCTTCCTAAGCTTCACTTTCTTTGCAAAGGACCCAAATGCAGGCAGGCAGGAAGCAGATGAAATGCAGAATGTTTTGGTTTTAATTCAGGAACAAAATAACATGAATACAGGAGCAACAAGTAGGATGTTATGCATCCCTATCTGTGTATCAAGCATTGATTCACAACAGCAAAATTCACGTGACCACACAAACAGAGAACTTGTTACGTCACCAGAGCGTGTTGAGCAACTCAGGAATCTCAAGGGTGCCGGGTTAGTTGATCTCTCGATGACTTTAGGGCATTCAAGCGCTCAGAAGCTGTGATTGTGGGTTTTTGAGAGGTGAAGATTCATACAGAAATACAGACACACATATAGCCTTTCAGGTTGGTTTACATATATATATATATATACAT
>JBAMHV010000019.1:3576175-3587736 GCA_037177535.1 Pseudomugil gertrudae
TTAAAGTCCTGTTGGAATCTCTGCAGTGAAGCTATCTGCTGTGATGTCTCCTTCGCTTGCTGGGCCAAGCAGGCCTCAGCTCTGGCTGTCCGGGTCCTCTCAGCTGTGAGAGCCACTTCCAGCTGGCTGATTTTATCTGAGATGTCTGCATGTTGTTGATTTTGTTTGAAAATGTAAGCATACCGAACGGCAACCTCTTGCTCAGATTTCTGACGTCTCATCTGATCTCTGAGCTTCTCCATCTCCGTTACTACAGCAGTTTTTCTCGTGCTGCTGTCTCCTTGTGAATGTTGAAGTTGAACTTGAGTCACCTGCCTCTGGACTTTGGTTGTTTCTTGCTGTAGCTGAGCTAATTTTCTGCTACATCTTGTTTAATCTTCTCTTTAGTAATGGCAGTTTTTAGGTTTTGTGTCTACAGAAGCCACTTTATACTTGAGTCTGTTTATGTTAATCTGAATATTCAGATCCTTCACCTCATTTAAAAGCTCTTCAATTCTGCTGCTGAAGCGCTGAAATCTTGTCATCCTGAGCACCCAAGATTTCATTGAACTGGTGGTCCTTCTCCTGGGGCTGGTTTCTCCTGAGCAGGGAGATGTGGTGATGGAGCCAACATGCCAGATGAAGGTTGCTGCAGGCTCTGGTTTCTGATCTGCAGCAGAATGTTTGTCAGTACTCACAGTAGAACTCACAGGTTTAGCGGATGTTTCTGACTTTAGTGTTTTTTGTCTTGGTGCCTCTTGAGTCAGTAATCTTTTCACTGTCTCTGGAATTAGAGATACCTGGGGTGGTTCTGGCATTTCAGAAACATACTAAAGCTGTGAAGGTGTCTCTGAAAGGGCCTTTGGAGAGGCTTGGGAACAGGCGTGTCCAGACTCTGATTTCTGCTTTGCATCAGAAATCTTGACAACATTTTCCAGAGCTGATGTTGGTTGAGGTTCTCTGACCTGTTTCTCTTTTAAATAAATGGCTGCATGGGGTGTTTGCCATTTTGACTGTGTGAATTTTCACTGTTCCTTCAGGTCTCTCAGAAATTGGATCTTCTGTCCTCTGTTTTATCTGGCATATAGGTGATTGCCCCATTTTTCTTTCCAATGCAGGAAAATCTTTATTATGATGGTAATGAACGGAAATCTTCATCATATTCCAGGTAGTTTTCACTCAGAGATTCAAAGTGAAGCTGCCAGTTTGGCTCCTGAAATGAAATCTTCTTGACATTATTGCGATGTTGTATTTGAGTTTGAAACTCTGCCATGAAACTTTCTTCTGCCAGGTCATTTGTTCCTCTCTGATGTTGCAGAGTTGACAGTTGTTTCATAATGCGAGAGTTTCTTTGAGGTTTTCTGCTTTTCTATATTTTTAGGAAAATTCTCTGCTACTTCTTCAGGTCTTTCAATTACTGGCTGCAGACAGATGGTATTCCACTGAAATTGTTTTCTTGTGGCTCCAAATGTTGATCTTTTTTAGTTTTGTCACACATTGCAGCCATCCAGCCAAACAAGAGGGTGACTGAATGTTTGGTTGGTGACCTTCCTGTCCTCTTGACCCCAACCATTCGAGGCAGAGATCTGACCGTCCATGACCCGGTTCTGCTGGAGGTTTTCTTCCTCCTGAAAGGTGTTGGTCCGACCCGCTGTTACAAGTCATCCTGTACTTGTTAAGGATGAGAGACTGGATTATAGACAAGATTCTATCCAGTCTGTTGGTTTCCAAATCAAGGCTGATATGAAATGATACTGTACAAATAAAGTTGAATTTAAATGATTATTGCTAAACTTTTTTTTGTACTATTGAAATAATTTTCTGTCATTATTGATGTTATGGCTGCCATCAATCTCCTCATCAATTTTAATCAATGTATTTCATGTGATGTCACCTGGCTCCACCTCACCACATCTTTGTCATCTGCTCTCCTGATTTGCTGCCTTCATAAACACTTCAGCTCCAATGGATAAAAGTAGCTGAAGTTTTTCTTTCAGAGGCAGCTGTGTTCTGAAGACACTTTGCCTTGGTCTTAGACACTTGTTATAATTATGAATCCTTTAAGGTTTTTGTGAATTTATTGTTGTGTTCTTTGTGTGGAGATTGGCCTAGGGTTTACCATTTGGATTTTCTATTTGTATTAGTTAGTAGTGCTTTTATGTTTTGTGGATTATATTTTAGTCTGTTTGATTGTTTGGCTTAGTTTGAACAGCACCACCTGCCCTTCCCACATTTTTTTGGAGTTTAAGGGAAAATTATTGTGTCGAAAGACAACTGTCAACAAAACAAAAAGATAGGAAGGGCAGGTCTGACCTCCAGACTAAATGTAAAGCACTTAGGAGACAAATGGGGTGGTGCTGGTGGATGACCTCAAGTACCCTGCAGTAAAAGATTGTGGGTTTTAGTCCTCAGTCCATCCATTTTTCTCCCTCTTACTCTCACTATTCAGCTTCTTTTTCACTTGCTAATGTTTACATTTAGGACCTAATAAAGCTTACGGTTAGAAAGAGAGACATTAGACAATGAAGTTTTACACTCGCTGGTTATGCAAATACAACAAAGACATGCTAGAGAACATACACAGAGGAAAGGATAAAAAGAAAGAAAGGAAAAGACAGAGCAAGAGATACAAAAAGGGGAAACATTAGACTTTTACAAGCTGCAGAAAGCTCAAAGAAGAGAGGTGATGATGGATCTGAAATTAATCATTTTCCTTTCCTGTGGTTGCTTGTTTCTTTTTATGTCATTACTCAAACCTAACCGCTCACACAAAAACAAAACACACACATATAATGCAGTACAAAAAAAGGAGAAAAAAACTAAACATCTACGACTTGCTGTTAAGGAGGGATGTTTCACTTCTGAAGCTTGTCAGACATAAAATGTTATTGGTCATAACGTCTGCAGAGGTGAAACACATTATCTCCAGCCATAGACAAGACTCTGCAGTCCTACAAATTTTAAGTCAGACTATAAACCTGCCGTTCAAAACAGGAAAACCTGCTATCCATAAGGGAAAAACATCTGTAGCTGTGTCCAGTGGGGAGCTCTAGTTATATAAAAGATGGATGGAGCATCCATGATGTACATGTAAGTTTTTGAAGAGGTGATTTGAAGCTTTGTGGGTGGTTCCCACCACTGGCATCTTGGTAGTGTCATACAGGTCGTCACTCTGGGAAAATATAATAATGGGCAAAAAGCTACAGCAGAGAGAGGAGCTGTGAGTGTGCGTGGTTGATTGACACCTGTTTAACTAAGAGCTAACTAAGCTAACCCAGAGCCCACCAGCTAATGGTTGGTAGGCTAATGCTAAGATAAGTAGTTAGCCGGCAAGCAACAACAGTTGTTCTATCCTCTGCCTTCTTTCTGCTTTCTGCATAATTACAGAAAATATGTCACCCTCGTAGCATCATGTGTCTTTCCAGAGCTCCAACATCCACTCCTGCATTCACACAGATGAAGCAGGGATGGCTAAAGATATTTTATTGTTATAACATTCACTTAATAATAAGAAATCAAATATTTGCTGAGACTATGGCAATAACATCAAATCAAATAAAGAATATTTTATTCATACCCGGAGGGAAATTCAGTAAACCTTTTACCCCAATGAAGTCTGAACTACCCACCTAAAGCCTGCTCCAAGCTTTGAGGCTACATTGTCCTGCAATAGGTAGCAGGACAATGTCCTGCCACAGATAATAGATCTGACTCAGATCAATGAGTCATGCGGAGGCTTGTGCAGAACTTAAAATAAGCTGTTGGATCTATTTAATTTAACTAAGTTGAACTGGAGCAGGAAACATCTCAAACCAACCAGACGTGGTGATTTCTGCCCTTAAACAATGCAAAGTATATTTTTGGTTGAAATGTGACACTGTGACATCGGTACCTAACTTATTAACATTTTTAATTAAAGAAACACTTTCAGATTTATTCCACGACTTCATGTTGCTTGTAGGTAAATCTGTAATTTTATGGGAAGTGTGTTAGCATCTTTAATGACGTCCTTTTCTGATGTTTACCTGTAAACAGGAATGATGGCCTCACATCAGTGAATTGTTCCAGCTGGAATAAAAACGAGTTTTTGTGCAACATCTGTTCTGCAGATAAGATTGGAACGTCAGACCCAGGAAGGATTTTTTCTGCAGGGTTTTGTCCATCATAACTTGTGAAGGTTTCTTTTTTTTTTCTTTTGTTGTTGTTTTCTTTGGTTTTTTGCTACAAGCAAAGACAGCACAGAAGAAGACTTCTAGACTTTAAATGTGGAGGTTTTTTTTTTAACATGGAGCATTTCAAAGGCCTGAATCCAATAAATTTCCTCCTAAAAGACTCTGGTGTCTTTCTGACATGCCAGTCTCTGGCTTCACGCTGATGTAGCTACTCTCTACCAACACCAGAAATGACAATGGATGGGCTGCAGTTCATGGTTGTACATGTCAAAAAAAACATTTTCACCTCAAAACAGACAGAATTTTTTCAGGCTCAAATTATTCTCTGTGTGTTTTTGCAGCATCAATGCTAAAATTCAAACCCAGTGATTCAAGATGATAGATTCTAAATATAAGTTTAGTTTATAAAATGTATTTATATTTATTGGTTTTACATGAGACTTTTATATAGATATTATTTGTTTTTCATTTCATTTGTCATGTAGCTGCCTGGTCCTGCTACGTTTCCCATTAGGTCTAATGGGAAAGTGTATATAAACCTTTGACTGGTAATGTATGCACATGAAGGCTGATTTCATTTGGCCTGAAGATGTGCCTGAGAACAGAACAACTGATGTAGATCACAGATCACATGCACTGCTCGATCCGACCTGCAGAAAACTCGGATCCGAGGGGTCACAGTCACCCGGCATCTGGTACCCGACATCATCAGTGATGTGTTGCCTATGACCTCACACGGTGAAGTGGATGAAGGTAGAGTAGTAGTAGCCTTTAGATAACTAGCTTATAGCAACAGGTTTATGTCAACCATGTACATAATAGATTAAAAGATAAAACATTTGCAGCTGAGATTCTCATTTCACGATGGATTCGGACGAGTGTCTGTGTGTCGAGGTTTTTAATAAAATCTCTGTGATCATGTGACCAAAGATATTATAGCTCCATACGTTGCAATGAAACCCAAGAAGTATGATTACCAAATGAAATTGTTGGCTCTGTTTCATTCATTAAGAAAAATCTTTAAATATATATCGTGAGAAATAAATTATTGCAGAATATTAATAAATTATATAACTATACTATACTATACTATACTATACTATACTATACTATACTATACTATAATGTTTAATCCACTGGTCATTAAGACCACATTTTATATCTGGGTCATACCTCTAAAACACTGATGTTAAAACACTTTCCATCCCACGTCACAGCACAAACCATTTAAATCATGTTTCAAAGAATTATAAGCAGTAACAGGTCAAAATGTATACATTTTATTGGTAAATTGATATTTTAAAAAAAATTAACATTTTCCTAACTAAACAATAACTTTCATAATGAAGAAGTTAGTGAATTTATGGCTTTTGTGTTAGAAGTAGGATAAATTAATGATGGGAATTGTTTGGAAGTTTGTGGCTGCTGTAACTGCAGCTAACCACTAGATGGCAGTGGTGAGGTCTGTCTTTCAGGATTTGAGGCTTCAAGTCTTAGAACAATTTAGTAAGTCTGGCAAGTTTTACAGGTCTTTATCTGCCTATCAAGTAATGTTCAATTTCCAAAAGAAGAAACAACAGAAATGATAAGAAATGCTTTGAGAAAAACTACAAACTAACAACAAACTGGCAACAGAGAACTGGGATATACTGGGAGCACATGACACAGGTGGAGTGAGTGAACTCACTGAAAGCAGGTAAAACTAATGAACAGAAAATGGGAAATTAAACTAAATAGAAGGAAAGGAAACAAAACAGGAAACCTGAGACCTCCACTACAAAGCGTGGATACAAACATGGGTTGACTTACCAGACATTCAGGATCTGGAAAGGTTGTACTACAAAGCAGGTTATCAACTTGGTAACTCAACGTTTTCCAATAAACATTATTGCGTGTTCACAAAAAAGGGTGTTTGGAGGTTCTGACCAATCGCAAATACGGACAAACCCTGCAGAGGAGTGTATTTTACCACGGAGAAGCAGACTATTCTTAAAAAATACAAAGAATTCAAAAAAGTTCAGTAAAGTTCAGCAGGTAGCAGCCTTCCCATGCATAGAGGCTACAAGTCCTCCATATAAGATATGGGATTGTATACAGGTTGCCAGATTTGATTCCCAGCCTGGAACCATTTTCTGATTATTATACAGAGTGTCTTTCTTACACTAGCTTCTCTTCGGTGAAGCTAAGCTGTTTTTACAAAGCAACACTACAAATTTCACAAGATATTTTAGGCAATTTGGTCTGGAGTTTTTCTGCAGTTGCTGTTTACATGTGTTCCACAGTCGGAAGCTTTGTGCTGGAGATTTGCTCTCACA
The DNA here is from genome assembly GCA_037177535.1 of Pseudomugil gertrudae. Classification (NCBI taxonomy): domain Eukaryota; kingdom Metazoa; phylum Chordata; class Actinopteri; order Atheriniformes; family Pseudomugilidae; genus Pseudomugil; species Pseudomugil gertrudae. The sequence continues at coordinate 3,582,642 of JBAMHV010000019.1, forward strand.
GCTGGAAATGTCGAGGGATGGGGGGGTGGTAGTATTAAAGTCTTTGTGATCTCATTCCAACACAATGAGAATAGCAAAACATGCTGTTGTTGTGTTGATATTAATACTACATGTGACTGTATATCAAGAATTGCACTGGGATATTTGATAATACATTCACGTGGCAAAAGGCTTCAGGGTGGGAGGTGAAAAGTTTACAAGTTTAGTTTTCTGGATGACTCAGAATCTACACCAATAGTAAGAAAATACACTTACCACTTTGACCAGTTTTCCAGACTACGAGGCGTTCCACATCAGGGTAAATCAGTAGATGCTCCAATAGAAGCTTGCTATTTGCATTTGCACCAAACACAACAGGTTATAACATGCAGGAGTTGCATAGTTATTAATAATAAATAACTAGCCTAATAATGGTGGAAATAAGGGGAGCTCACACCCCTGAAAATTAGAGGAGTTTCTGAGACACTGGTGATTCATTGTGTTTTATTGAAACTGACTGACTACAGGAACCGTTTGAGCCCCGGAGACTACAAATGAATGAAATGAAATGAGAAACACTTTATTTATCCCAGAGGGAAATTGCAAAATGTTTGTTGTAAGCAACCCAAGAGGTGACCACTTTATTAGCTTGTGTTTTCTGGTCATTAACATTAGTTTCTGACACAGTCAGTTTTGATTTTTGTTGCAATCCTCATGTAAAAAATTAAATGTAAGGAAAATGAAGGGATAATGACGTTACATAGCAAAGCAGGACTGTGATGAACACAGGAGGCTGCAAAACAGACAGCTGCTTTATTTTATTGTAAGCTTTATTTGAGTTAAGCTTATGTTGAGCTATTAAACTTGCTTATTTTATTCCAATGAAACTGATATTTACGATGTTATTATCCCTATATGAGCTTTTTCTAACCATCTGCATTCAGAGCACACCGGTTCTTGTAGTAATCTTGTTTTCGAACCACAGTCTGATTCTGGGAGGCTTTTACAATGCATCTGGTTTCTTTATGACAACATTTTAACAAGCATTTTGTGCACACGCTTTCATTATGTCTGTTTCTTCTTATGGCCAGAGTTTGTTTACCCTGATTTAAAATAAACTCTTTAAATGTTTAGGCCTTCATCCATGTTTTTAACTATTTTCAAGTAATTTTTTTAGTTGGCTAACATTTTTAATGCTATCAACAGGAAAAGCTTCTCAAATAGTTGTGTTGTGTAGTTGCTGTTAAGTAAACTAACAACAGCTGCCTAAAGCAACACAAAAACATTAATACAAAAAGGAAAAAAAAACAAATAATGAACAATACCAATAGCAAAATTAAACTATCTCAATTTTCTGTAACCAATACAGTTCATTTCCTTACAGTCTTTGCTTAAATGAACAGTGAAATGGTTTTGCTTGTGCAGTATAAGTGAACAGCCATGTTGTAATCAAGTAAGAAAAACATCACAGTATTATTACATGCACAAACAGTTGTGTTGCATCAGCTCTAGATTGAATTTCTTATGAATACAAAATGAGTCAACTTAATAGTTTTTATGTTTTTAATATGCGTCTTGAAGCTCAGACTACTGTCAACAATCATGTTGAAATATTCCATATGTTGCACATCCTTGGCAAGAAGTCTGTGACAGATTTAGAAAATTTGAGAGGGATTTACAAAATGTGACAGTTTGATTTAGGTGCAACTGAAATAATCCCCTGCATAAACATATAAACATGAAGCAGCAAACGTTTGGTGTGATGGTCACTAAAGTGATTTTCTGAACTTTCCCAAAACCTTTGACTCAAATATTGAAATATTTTGTGTCGATACCTTTCCACCCTTCTTAGACGGATTTACACTTGCAGGGTGATTTTTAATTGCACAGTGAAAACTTGGAAGTGGAGTGGAAACAATCTGAATGACCACTAAATTCACCAGGTTCACACTGAGCTATGAATAATTATGGATGAAACATGGATGAGAAGAGGAGCTAAATGAGCCCTGCTTTCCATCCTTTAAAACTTTTCTTTGGTGCAGCCTTCATTAATGTCCATTGCACGGTCCAGCACTGAGCAGAAAACACCGGAAACATCATAATATGTCATGTGTCAAGTTGCTAAATAAGACATGTTATTATACTTCACATCATATGCATAATTTTAACCATTTCCTGAAGCATTCTTTACCTTCCTCTATCCATTTTTAAAGCAAATTGATCAGCGTGGATTGAGCTATTTTTTTACTTTTACATCACAGTTAAGTTAGGATTAGCTTCCATTCTTTAAATGAGACATTTCTCAGCCTCTACAATGAGACGTTGTGCCGCATAATGGTATAAATGGGACCTTAAATGCATCAGTGAGAGCTTTGTAAACTACCAGGGGCTAGAAATGCTGTAAAGGTGGATAACTCTGCATGCGATTTGTCCTGGACCTCAAAACAGAAGGTTATTTCCTCCTAATGGAGAAGCAGAAATCAGTCTTTAGGGAGACGCAGGGTTATTACCTCTGTAAAAAAAAAGAAAAGAAGAATGATCTAAAAATGAAGAACACTTTTTTATCTCCTTTTTTTGGTCACACCTGTCCCAGGCAGTTTGGTTTCCAGATTGCATATCCAAAGCTGCAATACACTGAGCCGAGGCAGCTGGTCTCATCCCCTCATTAGCCTCTCATGAATGGGATGCAGTTGGATGGATCGCCTGGTACCCTCTGGCTTGTGGTTACGTGGCTTTCTGAGGCAGTCCAGCTGCTCTGCCCTGCTGCTGGCTATTCTCTTGTGGCATTAGCTTTTCCAGACCCACACCACTAGCATTGCCAGAACTCGTGGTGATGCTTGGGCAACAGGAGATTTGCTCTATGCTTCGGTTTTTGGGAAGAAGATTGATGGGAATTTCATCATGGAGGAGCTGGCTGCCATGGTGGTCACCCAGTGCGGTGAACAAAACCAGTGATGGGCTCTAACACCAATAAGCACAAAATCAAGTCTTTAGTCAAGCTGGACACAGCACTTGTGTTGTAGAGGAAGGAATATAGTACAGTCCATCAGTGTGAGTATAAAAGAGCCACACCAGAGGTTGAGACGTCGAGCACTCTGAAAGCTGGGTTTCTAGACCAGGCGCCTGCACAGATTCAAAGGCTCTTCAAAGCGGGATGCAAGATTTCATTTTAACAAAGCAATAAAACTATGATCCCTCTGCTCCGCAGGCCTAACAAGCAGAACTAAACTCAAAGGAAAGCTAAATGTCACTGGGCAAAAAGAGGCAGCAGTTTTAGTTGAATGAATACAAAGTCTGGGTGGTAGCAAAGCTCTGCTGTATGTGTGCAATCGGGTGCATGTTTATTCTTAGCCCGCCTTGGCTTCACATTGAGATCCTTTGCTCTTTGTGAATTCAAATAGCAAATCATTCTCCTTGTCGTGAACTGAGCTGACATTCAAGAGTGCTTTGAAATCTGCCCAGCCATCTTTCCAGTGGGAGGGAAGACATCAGAATCATTATCATATATCAGAATTATTAAATTATGCATAGCCACTGTGATTCTTTTTCATGGAGACAACAGTGTGGAGGCCTGCGGATAATTGATGACCTTTTTTGCTTCAGGGTTCTCCTAAATAAAATATCGCTGACACTGAACTAAATGTATGTGACAAAAGATTAAAAAAATGAGCGAAACAACAGGATATGGAGGGCGGGTTGGAACTAGCAGTGCTGAAAAAGCAACACGTTCTATTTCTCAGCTTTCTTCAGCTGGAAATATCTAAATGAAGGCAAAGACATGACGAGCATAAAGCGAATACCTTTTATTAATCACTTTTATCTCCCTTTGTTTCCATATTCACCATCACTTAGCTCCAAATTGTCTCCACTGTGTTTAGCAGTGGCGATAGAGCTACAGGAAAATCAGTGTGAGCAGAATTCGCTCATTCTCAGCTCAACCCCGCACAGACTAAATCCCACTCTTTAGGGAGGTCTCCCTCTCTATTTTAATCCTGAAATGCATTTCTCAGCACAACCTTTTTTTTGTCTCTTACAGAGTAATGACAACTAATCAAGCATGAAATTGACAATCGCAAGACTGTTGCCGGTGAGATGAATTCAAAGAGGCATGGACTCGCCTATTCTCACAGTGTACCGACTGGAAAGAAGCGTGTGTGCCAGCACAGCAAAGGGTGCAGAGCTGCCAGCCAAACGGCTCATAAAACAGCCTCTCGCTCAAACTTTCCTCTCATTGTGCTGTTATTTCACACCTGAGAAGCAGGCAGAGTGACACTCTTTGATTGAGCTCCTATGACTAACAAGTCAAACTTTACTCCTCATCTGGTGGTGAGTCAGTGAGACTTCTTATTTCCGTGCAGCTGCAGTTGTCTTTTGTCCTTGATGTTGACTGATGGGAACATGAAGTTTAGCGTGCACAGTGGCGGAACCAGAAAATTTGCAAATGGGTGACCAGGTCTAAAAGCATGACTCCTAGTGGGATAGCACAGAAAACTGATAATTCATTACTGTTTTTGCTGCAATGCACGTTCCTGTAGAATATGAAGCATGTGATGTACAAGTTGAAACACAAACAGGAACAGTATTCTCAGTGTGAATATTGACCTCCATCAGGTCTGATCTCATCATTTTCTCCAAACATTCATACGTTGGCTTCACACTTTGTTTTTCAAATAAACTTTATTAAATACATAAAATAATTACAGATATGTACTTCTTACTTACACTTCTGATATTTATTTTCCATGTGTTTTTGCCTGTTTTTTTCCTCGTTAAATGTATATTTGGGTTTTTTTGGGTACTTTTCCTAGTACCCAACTAGCACATTTTTGCCCCTACCAGTGGCAACAATACCCATGTGATGTTTGACTTAAACACCCTCCTTTTTGTTTGACTCGCTTCTTTTGGCTTGAAAAAAAAAATCTTGGAACTTAGGAGCGGACAGATTCCCCCAAAATGTACTTCTGATCCACACTTCAAATGCACGCTTCGTTTGGGGCTGAATTAGCTTAAAACAAGTGTACATGCTATGTATCCTTTGCGCAGGGCCGGCTTTGCCGACAGGCGACACAGGCGGTTGCCTGGGGCGCAATCTGCTGGACAGGGCGCAAAATTTCAG
>JBAMHV010000019.1:3626505-3636886 GCA_037177535.1 Pseudomugil gertrudae
TACAGGTATGGGATTTGTTCCCCAGGCCTCTGTAACTAATATGCATTGTCCCTTTAATAAATAATAAAAAAAAAAAATAAAAAAAAATATACTCATGCATGAACATCAAGTGTTTTGGATCATTTTATGATTTGTGTTTCTGTGTGTTTTCTCCTATAATAAGATAGTGTTTTTTGGTTTGGTGTCCCAGGGGAACACCATGCAGTTTGGTCACTTTTGTTCAGACATACACATAGTTGCAAAAAAATGACCAAGGTGATTTGAATCATTTTATGAGACCTAATGTTCTTAAAAAGTTGACAGGGATAGATTAAAAAACACAAGCAAAGGGTCATGCAATGAAAATAATTTTGGTTACTTATCTATTATGACTGCCTCACATATTTTGCCCTGTTTTTAAGTGTTATGTGTGCACGTCCTCAGAAATCTGACCTGTTTTCATAATTTGCAAGTAACCAGTAGAAGTGTACAGATGTAAGGTCACAGGGTTGCCGTTGGTTTGTGGAAGAGTTTGAAAGAAAAATGTACATCTAATTCTAATCAATGTTGAATTAGCAGACTTGTGCAAAGCTAAAGAATTATGATTTTTTATTTCACAAGTGCTTTTAGTACCATTCAGCCTGCTATGTTATGTGAGAAGCTCGATCAATTCCAGGTGTATTCCCCCACAACCACCTAGATTAAGGACTAATTGGAAATCCAACAAAGAGACATTTACAGCAAAGTACAGAGTGACAGTTCTTTTAAAAAAAGCTCATTCAGTATCTACACCAGGGGAAGGCAACTCCAGTCCTAAGCCCACCATACACGAGAAGAATCTGCTGAGCTAAAAGTCTCTCGAGACCGTTTGCTCAGCAGAAAGCTTGCCGTGTGCGCCTTGTTTTCACTGACTTTTCTGCCTCGCGAGGTCTTGAGGTGAAAATCAAATGTTTTTGATATTTTTTTGCCTTGCGAGGCGAAAAATTTACTGTGTGCGGGCTACTAAAGGTAAGTACTGAGGGCAGAAATCCAAGTGACCAATCAGTACGCATCTTCCGCTCATTCCTACCTAAGATGGCTTCCAACAGCGATGTTGTAAACGAGTATGTTTTAGAAGATAAAATGGTCAAAATGTGGCCAGAATATCCGTATTTATATAATGTCACCTCGTCTGATCCATCTCTTTTCTTTGTTTAATTTATTTCTGGCAAGAGGAATCTCGCTCTAGAGAGTCACACTCCTGCAAGTGTAGTGAGTTTCCCTGTTGCACCACACCTGACACCCATCAGATTTAATTAGCAGACTTGTGCAGCGCTTGACATCAAACTCTTCAAAACTCTTCCTAATTACCCATTGATCTGAGTCAGGTGTGATGCAGCACGGAAACTCTCAACACTCGCAGGATTGCGACTCTCTAGGACCGGAGTTGCCTTCCTCAGATCTACACAAAGAGCTTACATATCTTCAACTTCAGCTTTGCAGCCATCTGCTGAGACAGAAGGAGACTGAAGAAATTATTCAAAAGAGCTGGTTCTTTGCTGGAGGTAAATCTGGAGCTGATTGTCCAGAAAAGATTGCTGCACAAGATGCTGAAAGCAGTGGAAGATTCCCCATAACCTTCTCACAACAAGCATTTATCACGTTCACATAAAAAAACAACTTAAATAAGACAAAAAACAAAGCACCTTTACTGAGATGTGTTCCTTTTTCTCACTTGTAATAATCATGCTATTTCTACCTGATCCTTGAGCCACAACACAGAAATCTAAAGGCCTATTCTTCACTGTGGGGCACAATGTTCAGATAGCTGTCATATTTGTCTCGGGTGCCAAACAAATAGATTGCAGCATCTATAATTGATGATTATGTTTTAGCAGACTTTAACTGCTGTCTGGACTGAGTAGTTTTTAATAATGCCCTGGTATGGAGTATTTTTCAAGAGAATTTCCTGAGAGATTTAATAAATGTGTAATAATCAAGATGAATGGCATGTTTAATGTGTTTGACTTGATTTGGCAACCCTTAGGAGGAGGCAAACCTGATACAATGGAGACAGACGGAGGCCTGGAAACGACAAAGGACTAAAGAGAGAAAAAGTTGACGAACGTGCTACTTAAAAACTCATCAAACTACAAAGAGATTTCTTATTCCTGATCTAAAAATGACCAGTTTGGCCGATTAGATGATGATTTAAAGCAGGGATGTCTCAACACGATAGCTCATAATCACTAAAGGCTGTGCAGAGCAAAGCGAGCAGCTAACAAGCTCTGATTCCTCTCCCGTTGGAGCTGGCCATAGTCCCATCAGTGTCCAGCATTGCAGGCTTGGAGGCCGGGGGTGACTTTGAGAGAGTGCTCGACAAAGCCGCCGCCTTTAAATGCAGAGGAACGCGCCTTCAGTCGTGCACCCAAAGCACAATTTATAATCTATCTGACAAGTTTTTCCCCAGCCACCACAGAAAAGCATCACTCATAGCAGCCGCGCTTTGCATATTTCGAGTCAAAAGCGTTTAATGGCGAGATGTAACTTCCCTCTCTTCCCATTGATCATGTGGCAGACTGCGACTCCCATGAGCTGTGTGCATTAAGGCCAGTGACAAGCGGAAAACATTACAAATGAGCTTTAGCAAATTTGCAAGGCAGTGTCACCACTTTGATGTATAGATAAGTGAAAGATGGCTTTTTTTTTTCTTTCTTTCCTTTAGTCCGCTTCCCTCTCTCCAGTTACTTCTCCCAGTTCCCATCTATCTCCACCTCCCAGTCTGCCACCCATCTTCTCCCCGCTTCTGGATTAAACAAAACTGATGCCTGTGAAAAGTCGCTGTGATGAACGCATCGTCGTTCTGATGAGGCTGAGGGTGAGCGTGCCATAAATCATGCCCTTGAGGGCGAGACAGTAGGGGGAAATTGTACTATGATAAATATTGAGAGGTGGAATGAGCAATAGTTTTGTCACAATACGGAGGCGCCCACATTTCCCTCGCCATGAAATGTAGCTCTGTGATTGAGCCTGGGCAGGGGATGAGTGTGGAGCTGTAATTCAGGCAGCCGTGCCGAGGCTGCTCTTTGAAGCCACAAGCATCGGTGATACAAAAGCGAGTGACAAATCATTATCCAAGCAGCGTATCTTCTCTCTTTTTCACCGCACCGCCAGACTTGGGAGACATGTAATTGAGAGAGAACATGCAAACAAAGCTAATGATTTTCTTCACACTTTACATGTCTTTCCCCTAAGGCTCCTGTCTGCTGAGTTGTACTCATACATCTTTCACCAAGTACAGTTCAGTGTCCCCTGACCTCCTCACACACACTTTGAAGCAGGGAGACATGGAAGGTCTACTTTCCTCCTACAGAAATACATGCCAGTGTTTCCATCCACTGATGATTTCATGCTCTCTAGAACCTGTTTACTGTAGATGTATCTGGTGTTGTGGTGCCCTTAGGGCGTTTTTCCTCAGACAGAAGCATCAATGAAAGAACAAAACATTTATGTGAATATAACTTGTGTAAATGAAAAAATTAAGCAGCAAACTTTTTGAGACAACCCGAATATTTTAGCATATTGCCAAGACAACAGGAAAAAGGTGTACCAGAACAATTTATTAACACATGTCCTCAAATGTGATAAAATGTTTTAAGTAAAGGCTAAATTTACAATAGTCACTCATACAAAAGAGACTGAAAAAGTTATAATAAATAAAAAAATTCAGAATCAGTTAAATAAGACGTGCTTTTTAAATTCTATTAAGTTGGGGAAAAAAGCCTGATGAGCACTGGGGAAAATAACCTGTTAACAGGTGCAGAAGTCTGACTGAGAGTTACAGAAAACATCAGGCTGCAGTTACATACGACATAGAGACAATATTTATTCTTCACAAAGTCTGAACTCTTTTTATATTTAATTTCTTAAACTAATTAAATTTCTCCAGGCTTCTTGAAGAACATTGCAACGCTTATCTTTAGATGATGGTGGCCTTTTGCTCTGATTTCTATCAAGCTGACCCATGCTGGTAGAGGTTCAGACTTGGGAGGATTATTTTTAGGACATTAAACAAACACTCAAACAAAACTCTGAGATGTAATTTGACCAAAACAATGTCATGTTTCATGTAACTGGATCACCTATGTTTAACTCTTAAAATGCAACCTGAACTGAGTAATTACATGTTTGTGGAACTAATTCAGTATGAATTGAAGCAACTTCAGCAACTTAATATTTGTCACAGAAGCTATTGTGAAATTACAACTCCACAGAAGAAATCACAGTGCACTGAATGAACCCCTCTTGACTTAAAAAAAAACATCTTTTTAGTGTTATCCTGATGCAGCAAAGCAGCCAATCAGGATGACTTTGTCTGAGGCCGTGATTTGGCGAAATTGCGGCACATTCACAGCACTGCATGGTGTTGAGTGAGCGTGTTGACAGTACTGATCAGATGGTTCACTCAGCGTCTGCACGGGTGTGTGGTAGCATGCAGGAGAGAGAATGATGATAGGGAAAATGAAAAGAACCGATGGGAAATTTCATCCTACATGGAAACTCATTTTTTGTGCATGTAATTAATCATCAGATTGATTTTTTCTTACGGCAAAAATGTTTTATGCTCAAATTGATGTTCAAAAATAATTTGCCTGCTCTTAAAGTGTCCTCCTGCTTGCCATGTAGTGTCAATAACCAATGTGACATGGTTGAATAAATTATTTTTTATTTAAATTTGGTTGAAATATTTCAAAATTCTGTCTTTAGTCGTGCTTTTCACAACACATATTAGGAGTTGGTTTTTTTTGTTTGGTTAAATAAACCAAAAGAAATAATGTGCAATAATTTCCACATAATAAATATATTCATAACCAACATTAGGCATTTCAGTGATTTAAGCCAAATAAACACCCATAATGGGGCTAGTTGTAAGCACTGCTGCTTGACACTGTATAAGCCTGGGTTCTCTCTGAGTACGTCCCCTTCCTCCCACAGGTTTAAGTGTCCGTGACGAGATGTTTGAACTTTGCATAGTCAGAATAAATACTATATATCTAATTTCAACCATTTGTTTCTATTCAAACCAAATACTAATAAAGTGAAAAAAAAAAAGTTAAACGAGTTCAAATTGTGCGCCATCCTGCAGCGAGGCGAGGTCATGGGCTATGCCTTTGTTCAGGATATGATGTCACGAGTAGACATTCCTCTTCGATATAAACATATTGTAGTAGAAGCTTAAATATCATTGTGTTTGCGCTGATTTGTTGCAAAATGCCACAGCGTTGCGTGGCCGCAGGATGTTCGAACTGCCCCAGTGGAAGTGTAAGCCTCTTCACATTCCCAAAAGATGTGGATCTGTGTAAAAAATGGACTAAACAGGTACAGAGAACTAGGGACAAGTGGCAGCCATCTGAATCGTCTGTATTCCGCAGTGAACATTTTACTTCCGACTGCTTTGAGGAAACCCCTTCATTAAAGGTATCTTTTGGCTTAAAAGTCCATTTTTAAACGTGTTCTGAAACCTGCTGCCATCCCCAAAATATTTAAAAGAAAGCAGACAGCCGAAGATATCGGCCAAACAGCGCAGAGAAGCCACAGTGCCAAAACACAATCCTTTGTATGGTCTTTGTTTTGTCTACATGTATATAAAAATGACTGTGTATATATATATATATATATAAGAAGAGAAGAGAGGAAGAGACAGCAGAGAGGAAAAACAGAGAAACACAAATAGAAGGAGGAAAGACACCACAAAGGAAACACTGCAATCTGATCAAATGCTACTCCATCCGCCACACCTGTACAGAAAACAAAATAAATCTCTAACGGGGTCCCACGGGGGGTTAAAGATCTACAAGTACTACATGCGCCATAGATGAACAAGCAAAACATGTTGAACCTGGATAAACCTACAGAATAGCTCACTGACTGTGATCATGCCGAGCGTACGGGATGAAAAATGCTCAGAGAGAGGTGATCATGCCAAGTCAACCTCCCTCCAAAATGAGTTGTAACTAGGACAGTGAGGCTGTGTGTTGAGGCCAATTATCTCATTCCAAGCATATTCAATCGGCAAGTTAGTAAAAAAACACCTTCTCTACTGATTTTACTTCTCATTAAAAATGTATCTTTATTTGTAAAACAAAAAGGTTGTTATATTTAGTGACACTGGGGCTGACAGCTTGTTCTGCAGGAAAAAGTTACTTTTTCTGGTAAACAGCCACAACATTAATGAACATACTTGTTTGTTGCGCAATTTAGATAGTTAAGTTGCAAATGATTGTATATGATTACTAATATACAATTATAGATTAAAATTGCCATTAAATCTGAACTATATTTACTATATTTATGTAATCATTTTCTCTTAATATCTCACCAAATTCACAAACCCATGTTCAGAGTATATTCGACTGGAACTTAAAGTAGTGGCCTTGAAACTCTGCTGACTGGTGAATCAAGTTATAGTCCGACTCTCATATCCAATGTTGTTTAAAGCTGACAAAATAGAAATAGACTTAGCTGTGAGATATTTTCATTTCTCAATTTTTTTTCTTTCTCGATACCCAGCAAATCAGCGTTATCACCACGCTGGCTGTCTGTCCATTAGGTGAAGCTACAGGCCATATAGCCCCCCCCCCCCCCCCCAACATGTAGCTGTGTCAGCAGACTTTAGACATCTATTTGCACGAGTCAGATGTGTGAGTTTCAGCTGACACAACATTAACTGGGTGGCAAAATGTAAAGGAATTATAAGCTCTTGAAGGTGGATGAAGGCTGGACTGAGGTGATGATACTGTACAAAATAAAATCCCCCTGTTATCAGTGTGTCATCTGCAGAAATGATGCTTCCCTTTCTGCCATGGTGAGACTGTGACAGGAGGGCTTTTGACCCATTGTTTCCACACCTATTTTCTTTTTTAGGATCCCCTTCATGCAAATATAAAGGTCTGGGAACCCCCCCCCCAACCCCATCCTGAAACCATACTTGGGTTTATGCTTTGTTGGTGAGATCAGGTTCTGTGAATGGGTTCCCTCTTTGACTTATGAGTCGTCTCAGTGTAGATTTTTGTAACCATGAGTGTGTTTTACCTTACTGTGTACAATATGTCTAACTCAAACTAGTGTTTAATGCCTTAACATACTAACTGAATCAAGGTGAGAGCCTTGTGCAACAGTGAGAAAAAAAGTGGGTAAAGAATGTGCTGCAATTATATTCAGTTCAGTTTAAACAGAATAACAGTAAATCGTCCTTACAATAAAAATACTGCAGAAATCCTCATGCAGAGAGGCAAATGGGTCTTTTTGGGGTGCAGGGGCCCCTCCAATCAGTGATCAGCTCCCATTTATCATAATACTGTAGGTTATACTTATATCAGTAACACATTAATAATATCATCGTAACAACATTGTTGTTATAGTAATAAATGCCTCAAATGGTATGTTTAAATGTTCTTTGGCAGCTCTCACTCAGGGTCCAAACATTTGCCTGGTTTTCTCGTTAAGCGGTACCTCTGCATGCAGAGCAACTATTAAATTTCCTCCATTCTTCCCATCATTGTTTAAGGCCAAACATAGAAACTAAATGGCCAAACATCAAAACTTTCACTGACAAATTTTAATTGAACCATTTAAAGACTGACTTCTTAAAAATCTGTTGTTATTTTGTCCATACATACATAATGGAAATAAATTTGACCAAAAACTTTTTTAGATTATTTATTAATAATTACCATGCGATATGTCATAAAGTACTGCATGCATTTTTGTCATATCGTATCGTATCCATCAGGGGGCAGAAGACAAGTCTCATATTGTGCACAGATTGTGGTTCTAAGCCATGTTTTTACCATAACGTAATGCAAAAGCTCTCTGGAACTGTGTGTATAATACATCTGGCATTAGAGGGTTACACTGTATCTGTGTAAGAAATGGAGATAGGAAAGCAGAATGATTATACAACGTCTTTAGTTACTCTCTGTTTATGTGTGTGTGAGTGTTTATTAGTATTGCACAAGTGTACAACCTGCAGCTGTTTTAGATTTGGTCATGTGGTTGGTTTGTTAAAAAATATCAGTATCAACAACAATACAACATTACATATTACCACAAACAAAGCTGATTTGATGGTGCAACAGATTTCATGAGCAGTTCTACAGATCAGATCAAATAGGAGCTCTAAAAATGTTTTCTATTGATTATTCTTCTAGTGAAATAGCTTCTTTTCTGGACATAATTACTTACAAACCCCATAAAGTCATCAAGTAAAATACATTCATCTGCACGAGAATGATTTTGACAACCACTTTTTGTCTCGGTGTGTGAACTTTAAAGACTTTGCTGATCTCTTGACTCTACCTATCCTTAAATAGTGTTGATGTGCTGTCTTTGGTGACAGCTGTAATATTTAAAAATTGACCTCAGAGTGAAAAATCTCACACAGTAAACATATAATCTTTGATATAAACTTCTTTGATATTGCTTCTTGCAGAAAAGCAACAACTAAACCAGGAGCCAAGAAACGCATCAACTCAGACAGACTGCAGCATTTTAAAACAGCATTAATATGTGGTGCAGTTAGATCCTTTGTCTATATCATGTAGTGCTACACTGGTACATTTCTGTGTTTTTCTGTTGTAGTTTTTATGTGCATCTCATTTGTCTAATCCCCACATTTCAGTTGTTCTTTAGAGGAAGGATCATTTCAATGCTGTGAACATTTATTAGGTTCCAATATTCGAGGGCTGCCTTCACTATTTTCCTGGAGATTAAAAGTGGCGCATTCATGACACATTGTGGTCGTATCCTTTAATACACGTGTTCTGTTTCAACAGATGTGGTTCATTCACCTGGTCTAATTCATTCTTACACAAGCTCATAAATGTCTGCTTGTGCAACATGCCCACTCTCCTTGCATCAGTACACAGTGCAATGCACACAAGCTGAGCGGAGAATCTATGCATGGATGTCCACACACGTGCGGAAGCTCGCCTGCACGCCCTTCCATCCATAATTAAACACACGTGGGCACGTGATGTGGTATTCACGTCTGCATTTAGATAACACCATAAAGCTGCTCAAGTGTGTGCAAAACAGTTCTAATGTAAATATAAGCCATATTTAACAGGATGCGAAGCAATTACATGAAAGCAGAATTAACTCTAATAAGAAGTGAGACAAATGAGGACATCACAGGATACTTCTCATAAATGCTTAACAACCCGGTTCAACTGTAACAAGCACATTTAGTCAACAGGAATGACTGTTAGCTCAAGGGAACAGATAGCTAGGCAATTTCTCTCAATAAATTTGTGTCTCCGGAGCAAAACACTCGAGCTGCTTTTTTTTTTTTATTTTAAATTCTTTTTTATTTTTATTTTTCACCAGCAGGGCAATCTTAGAGCTAGACATGCAGGGTTTGACCTGACAAAGGAGTCTTATTACCCTTCTGTAATTGGAAAGCCTCGTAAGGCGAGGGCGCCACATCATGATTCCATTTACAATATTTACAACTCAATAAACATTTCGTTTCATCCTCTGTCCTTTATGCCTGTGAATTTCAGATAACACAGAGGTTAAAGAGAACACTACATATAAATTGGCTGAAAGTGGAGCATATGGAAGTGAGGAGTGAAGGATTCCTTTGAGAATGCCGCTGTGCTACCTCGGTGTTACTGCCAGACGATATTGCATGTGAAGCTTGAATTAGCACTGAAATCAGGCGTGGGATACGATCAGGCTTTAGATAGCCTATAGGTGGAACTCCTGCAGACTTACTGGATTGTCTGCAGAATGCTGGCATTAATGTAAGACGTGGGCTTAACGTAATTTTTCCTGCAACAGCATCTGCTGCAGGCTCTGCTGCATTGATACTATTGAAATATGTGTTCTAGAACAAAGAACATGTCCTGAGAGATATGATCTTAAAACACTTAATATCTTAGAAGCTGTAAGCTGCAGCTTGGGAATCTGATCTCTGTAAGGTAGTTTAAAAGGGGCTGCTAAGATGGTATTTAGCTGATATTGAGAATCATTTGTAAATCCTTCTTCTTGGATATCAAACTGTCCAGTCAGGAGTTAACACTGACCATGAATCAATGTGGAAATGAAACAAACAGGCAGCAATGAGGCAATTAGGCAGACAACTCCAACAGAGGAATGGTCCTGCAGGTGGTGGTCACACTTTATTTCCCTTTCTTTACCCTTTCTGGCTAATTGTTGGTTATTGCAGTCAGTCACAGAGTAGATTGTAAAATCATATTCAGAGTTTACAAATGACAACGTGGACTGCATGGTGGCGCCGTGATCATCAATGCAGCCTCACAGCACTATATATATATATATATATATATATATATATATATATATATATATATATATATGGGTATATATATAGTCTTGGTAGAGGGTGAGGAGAGTAGGG
>JBAMHV010000019.1:3639158-3654547 GCA_037177535.1 Pseudomugil gertrudae
TCTCGCGATACAGGGAACCTCGCAGCATATAGGGGCGCCAAGTTCACCACGGTCCACCCACAAAAAGATATATATATATATATATATATATATATATATATATATATATATATATATATTGCTGTATATATATTATTTTGATAAGTTATTATACAGGTGTTATATATGCAACTCCTTTGTGATTGTCTGCAGATTCTAACCCTGTACTTTCTTCTTTTGTCTGATATTAGGTCATTATTCTGTCTATAGTTTTTAGTTTTCTGTAGATGAATTCTGAAAAATAAATGAATAAATAAAATAAACTATTTCTTCACATTTTAGACTGAGTTGTTCTAATGCTTTATTTAAAAATACCCATCTGCTGCTAAAGTCTTTCCTGATGAGGCTGCTCACACAGACATTCCTCCCTTGTTTTAATCCATGCTCCGTGAACTCCCATCGAGAGCTTGGAGGGGTGCAAACAGACCTGCTGCTCAGATCGACAGTGTATTAGCCTGGATGAGGATGCAGGAATGTGTAGAAATGAAAGGCTTCTGCTGTGGAGGTTGTACACTACATTAGCATCTGCTGGGCCATACGATAGGAGATAAATCTGGAACAGGCGTGATGCATCTTCATTAAAGTCATCCCTTAAAACCTCACAGAAAACTGTCAAACTGTCTCTGTGGCCAGATGCTACACTGAAGTTGTGTTTGTTGACCGTGACATTTGTTTTAAGAAAAAAAACAGGCCTGACATGGATGAGTGGGAAAGACTCCATTTGGGACATTGGTCCATGCCACTTTCAGGTAAATTTAATCGTCAATCTTGGTTAAACAATTACATGCTAAGATGGGAATTTACATAGAGCTTAATAGGAGTGAAGAGGTGGTGCTTGACAGTTAATTGTTAAATGAAAACATAGGACTTTAAAAAAAAGGATATAAAAGAGTTTTTTTTTTTTCTTTTGATTTGTTATTCTGGAATGCTGCAAAGGTAAAGAAGTAATGTAATCACGCCATTGGTTTGAATTGTTTTGATGAAAAACCTATTTAGAATGATCAATTATTCTAGTATGCATGTCTTTAGACAATGTGAGGAAGCTGAAGTACCTGGAGAGAACCCACGCTAACACCGGGAAAACATGTCTGGGCCGAAAGGTCACCGCTCATACTGAGACTCAAACCAGCGACCTCCTGGCAACTATGTTCTCTTGTGGGAACAGCTTAAAAAATATCTAACTAGGTTATACTGCAAATCTCTATGGATTTCACAGAACAGTTGGCTTTCCCCTTTTCTCAATTTTTATTATTTTTAGGAGGATGCTGTGCAAATAAAAGGTCCTCCTCCTTCCTGAGGTGGAATTTAGAGGTACGTCACAACAAAATCTAAGGTCAATGACAGATTAATATTTCTATTTGTATCTCAAAACTTTCCAACAATTGCTTTTCATTTTTTAAATTAAGCCATTTTTATCAAGTTACTGTGGGTGCACATACGTAGCCGCTGCCATATTTGTGCCATCACTGTTACCATGGTGTCACAGATTAGACAAATTACTGAAAATATACATTATCCTAATCTTTTTCATTGCTAATAGCTTCTGTTTATATAAATGTAGGTCTGAATGCTTTAGTTGTAGTCTGTGTGCAGGAGTGGTGGTCATTTTTATCATTGGGTGTGAGGTTGCCAAGCATTTTTGATCTATGAAAGTATTACAGTGGTACCACCTGAGTGTATGCACTTATTTATGAGACACGGAGATGACACATTACAACACATTAGCAAAGTACGGTGGCCAGGAAGTGCAAAACAATATTACATCCAGTGAAACACTTTCATGATGCAAATTTGCATGTAATGAAACACTTTTACAAGTTTATCAAATCACTTTTACAAAGATAAACAAGGAAGTCATATCGTGAGGGACTATGTTTGGAATGTCAACAGGAAACCACTGATATGGGAGTAATCAGCAGGAATCCAGTACACAACATATTTTCTGTTCTGTGGCAGTTTTCAGAAAAAGGACGATTTCTTTTTCTGAGTTTTGTGGTCGCCTCTCCATGTCCTAAATAACACTGATGAGGAGACGGCTGGAACGAGCAATCGGCTTCAGTAGCTTCCTGTTTACACTGTTTTTATCCCCACACCGACGGTATCACTTCCGTGGTCTTATTTTTTGTAAAAGTATTTTGGTAAACTTGTAAAAGTGTTTCACTAAATGTAAATCTGCTTCGTGATCATGTGAAAGTTTTTCATTGGATGTAAAATAGTTTATTCCCGGCTCCCATAGCAAAGGGTCTATTTATCTGTATGCTAATGATATTTGTTAATACAGATAAAAATGGCACTAGGTTTTTTTTTCTTGTGCATGATGCAAATAAACAACTGAGGCAATTTGAACTAGAAGGTGTTTATTGTATCACTGGGACAACAAGAAAACTTTAAGATTGACAACGTGTTGATGATCTTTAGTCTGCAGGATAGTTTCAGAAAACCTGTGTGTGTTTTATTTATACTCATGGTGAATATAAGGAATCGTGTGTATCCTGTGGAGATGGTTATTAACACTGAGAAGACAGCAGCAGACTAAATCTGTTTCCAAATTTAAGCCTGACTATTTTTAATTATACTTTTTAAAAAGATATTTGCTTTCTATGTGTCAGGCAACCACAGATGTTGTTTAAAGCCTTCTTTAAATGCTTCTCTTATCCATCTGTATGCCTCAAAGATTGTAGTGTTCTGCATTGTATTTATGACTTTGTTGTCATGTCCGGAATTTCAAACTTACTTTCCTAAAAATTAAATTAAGTAAATGTTCTTCCTTAGATCACTTTTGCCAATCTGCACTTTAAGAGCAGATACGATTTATGATGAATTATCATGAAAAACACACCACATTTGAAAGGCTTCTAAATGAGCCATACACCTCATTTTCTTTGCAGTGTTTATGGAAAGGCAACTTGAGGCCTTTGACTGACCTGGCAGTTGGTAATCGTTCATCCTCCTATTCACCCACCTGTTGGCCATGTCACTTTGATGTTTATTTTTGGGAGCAAGCGCAGGTGTGCAAGGATTAGACATAGTTTAAATAATGAGAAGAAAGCCTCACACACAGTCTGTTACACAGAAGCTGAAATCACCTGGTGAGACTGGCAAGGAGTTGGGCAGACAGAGAAGGAATGATGCCAGGTGGTTTTCTTCAGAAGGAGTCATATTTTCCCTCGGATCATGATCATAATTGATATTTTGTCTATGCTTTGGAATAATAAATGTACCATGGTATTAATATGATGCCAATATGGAGGTTCAGTCACATTTGTTGCTGAATTTTGAATGATCGAAGATCAAATCAGAGGGTTGGGATAGCGCATTTGAAGGAAACTCCTGGATGTTCTACATTCATAAATATGAACTTCAAAAAGGACAATGATCCTCATTCATCATCATTTATCACTCAGAAACATTTTGTATTGAGCTTGTTTTTTTATATGATAATCTTTTCTTATTATTTTGCATAATTAAATATCCTAATATCCAGTTCACTTATATTATTGTTGAATATTTGATTTTATTTTTTAACACAGTTGATTATTTTTTCCGAGCTTCCACATGCAAGATGTAGTTTTTTTTCAACATATAGGAGAAAATAGAGTGAGACATAACTGCTAGATGAGGTCTTTCCACTAAAAAAACATTAATGGGAGTTTATGGTTTTTTTTCAGCAGTGTTAAATTGACATTTTGTATAAATAATTAAAGGCTTTTAAAACATATTGAGCTTCCTATAAAAATTGATAAAATGTTAAACATCTTCAATTGTTTTATTGACTTTAACTACACATATAATATCTCCAACTTTGCTTTAAAATCCTCAATAATAATAAATAAAATAAACTTGAAAGCGCTTCTGTAAAAGTTGCACATTTGTAACTTTTAGGCATGTTAGGTTTAGTTTGCATGCTCATGTTCCAGCCTTCTTCCATCATCCAAAGTCGAGTCTAAGGACTGAACGTGACTATGATTGGTTCTGTGGTTTGTCTCTGTGTGGTCCCTGTGATAAGACTGCAAACCATTCTGGATATACCCAGTCTGAAAGCTCCAATCTCTCCTATGATCCCATGTACGACAAAGTGAGTATGGAAATTGGATGGTCTATTTAAAGGATTTTTTTGTAGCTTCGTGTGGAATTAGACTGGTTCTGGTTTTAGAGCTGTTTCAGCTGCATTATTTAATGAAAAAATAAATCGATTAAATGTTAGTTATACCTTGTGAAACTGTTTAGGATATTAAGTCTGTTTCTCACCCTAAAGTGAAATATTTTCTTGTATTCTATGACTAAGATGGACACTTGGACAACCAGTATTGTCTTTATGTACACAGCATGTGCACAGTGAAGCAGAGCGGAGTGTCCTATCCATGTAATTTACATGCAGCTCCACATCACATTTTACAAATCAATAAACTTTACCACACAAACTCAGCATTTTGAGAGATTGAGCTGATGTTTGACCTACCCCAACAAGGTCACACCCCCTCAGACTTGCTCAAACTCACGTCAACTTTATCATTTTAGATTCAATAAAAGCCTTTCCAATTTAGCAGTATTCTCAAATGAGGATCTGAAGGACCAGGAAAAAGGGCAAGCACAGTTCAAGTTCAAAGCCAAACGCTCATCTTTCTTCCTGTGGCACCGAGGGACACGTTTGTTCGCTGCTGCCACAGTGATCTGTCAGTGTTAATGAGTGATGAGCGGCGGTTCATTTTTTGCTCCAATGCTGTGTTGTACAAATCAATTTAGAGCAAATTCCTCTGATATAACAAGATTATTATTAAACACACCCCTAACTTCATTTTAACTTAACCCGGTTTGTCGAAGGCAGACAAACTATAAGAATCTGTTTACATGACACTGATTTAATTAAGTGGCTCTGATCATTCCTGTGTTTTCTCTGAGAATGCCCTTACTGTCAAAATATCCAAGCAGAGTTTGTGAAGAAATTACCAAATAAAAATGTCTCACATTTGTAAGTGTTACAACCCCTTTTTAAAAACTAGGGTTTTGGGTCTATAACAAAACTAACCAGAGAACAAACTTAAGATATAACAATGATTTATTTAACAAAATTCCCAGTTCCCAAAACTTCACACAACAACAAAAAAAAAAATGTCCAAATGTCAGTTATATATTATCTGGTACTAGAGTTCCAAAAAGAGACCTCAAACAAGGTTGTTTTTTTTTACAACTAACAATTACAAATACCTCTAATATTTACAGTTATTTATAAAGGAACCCAAAATACTCCAATAAATCTCCTAAATCCAAACTAAACAATCCAAAACAACAATTAACACATATGAGAGTTTCTCTTCTCAATTAAACTTAAAAAGCACAACCATGCACCAAAACAGAAATCTAAGTTGATCACAAACCACTAAGTGTATTCTAAAGTTTTATCAGAAGTCCAAATCTCCAAACCAGCGCTCTCAATCCCAGAGTCTGACTGAACAGAGGAGGACAGCTGCCCTGACTGCAGGAAGCTTCCTCCTTTTTAAAGTCCATGGGGTTTGCTGATTGGTCAGGAAGGAGGAAGTACAGAGTTGATGAGTCCAATTAGAGTGCAGATGATAAGGTCTCATTGTCAGCAGGTGAGGTGGATGATGACTTGATGGGATGATTGATAAGATGTTGATCCAGATCTGCAGCTTAGGTGGAAAGTTGAGGTCTTGCAGAGTATTGGTAGAAGTCATCCTCAGGCCACAGGCTTGGGGATGTAACACTACGTTTCTTTCTTGCATTTAGCTTTATACTCTTTTTATCTGTCATGTTTTAAAGCTTATCTTTCATGGATTATTTAACACTTCTTATGCTCCTAATCAGACTAGAACTTGAGGGCTTCCAAGCTAGACTCCAATGCATAGACAGTATTTAAAAAGATGGATGGAGCCTCAAAGACGTCACCCACAGGTTTCTAAAAAGCTAAATTGAAGCTTATTGGGCGGTTTTCATGTAGCATCACATATGCGGACACTCCTGGAAAATACAGAGTGATGGTGATAGTGAGGGTTGGGGTGGGTAACTGACACCTATCAAACGCTAAGCTGCCTGTAGCTAAAAGCTAACCCGTAGCTAACAGGAGCTAACCAGTTAATAGAGGAAGGGAGAAGGAAGGTGCCGTTATCTGTATGAAAACTGCAGTTCTGCTTGCAGTTGGATACGGATACCTGTTAGTTAAAAAGACACATCACTGAATTTCAAAATAAAATAACATGTTTGAGCTAAAAAACTTTTTGCTCTCTGTGTTGTTTGATGTTTTGTTGTTTAACAGTCATTCTAAGGTTTCAGAACAGAAGTCACCTTAAAACAGCTCCGTAGGGAAAAAATAAAAACAGGTAAAGCATTTCTATAAAGAAAAAGCAAGTTTAAGTGGCAATCACTGACTGAGTGATAAAAACGTAAAAGTGGGAGTTTTACAGCTTTACTGTAATGTCTGTGAACTCGCTGTTGATTACTTCTCAATCAGTAGGATTTATGTACACTTTCCAGTATCTAGGTGGGTTTTTTACTGCCATTTTTGCTATTTACAGCTTACTTTACTGCTGAAGAAACATTGAAACAGATAATTAACCTTTCATCCTTGAATGAGCTTAATTTTTTTTTGTCAAATGATGCACTGATCTCAGTTAAAGGCCCATCGCCCTGCAGTCTTTCAATGTCTTCCTGCTTCAACATACCAGATTCAAAGTAACGGTTCAGTTGCAGACTTGTGCTGTGCTTACCTCAGATCCATTTAATTTGAGTTAGGTGTGTTGCAGCAGAGACCTTGCAGAATAGTGGGCCATCAGGACCGAGTTGAGGATTACAGCTTTAATTCACTGCCAGCTCAGTGACTTTTCGGGGCTCTCATGGCCTAACAAATGTGTGTGCATACCTAAATTAAATACAGATAACCTGTCAGAGCAATACAACATAGCCAGGATTCAACACATAAACCCTGGCCTCTGTCACTGCCTGTAGGTTTCCAGCTGAATAGTAAAGTGTAGTCACCTAAATAGAGCCAATTTAAGTTGGACTCACCATAAGACTGAGTCCAATCCTGCTTTCTTACCAACACGTGTTTCAAATATGTTTATTTGTGTTCTTTTCACAATGACATTGTTGTGAAATGGTGCTGTACAAATAAAGTTTAATTGAATTAGTCTGGTATTTGAACCACTGTGTGAGGTATTGAAGAACAGCACGGTGAGTTTCTAGTCTTCAGATTTGTTTTCCATTTACCTTCAGGGATCTTATTATACATCAAGCCCTTAGCTAAATCTTCTCTTTCATTTATGACAGACACAAAGATGTGATGGATTTTTGCCCTCTTTAACCTTTGAACCCACAAGACACTTTTACTGGCTGGATGTAAGAGAACGCTGAAGTTCACTGTAGCTAAATGGGTCTCAACTGACTTATTTTGTGTTGTTTGTTTGTGTTTAGAGCTAGGTTGGAATATCCCTAATGAATCCTAAACATTTGTTTGATAAAAACAAGCGGAAATAATTTAAATGCTCTGAGAAAGAAAAGAGAAGCTTTTTTTTCCCTTTTCAGTCCCTTTTGATTTCATCTCATTATATTTTATACCATCCCGGTTTGTGTGTATTTGCTCTTACTTTTAATAAAGTGCAGAAAAGAGGGAAATGTCACATAATTATAAAATGTCCCAAAAGGAAGTCTAGAGTCCTGTTACTGGTGTGTGGTAGGTAAAGCCAGAAAAAAATCTGGTTTAATGGAGTCTCTAGGTTTGTGCTGTTGATTTGCACTTACTTCATTGCTCAAGTTGGCAACTCACACTGCACACAAAGTATATTAATCTTAACGTTTAGTTGTAAGACCTTTGCCTTTTTTTTCATTTGACCTTTGGTTTGCTTATCTTTCCAGTTCAGATGTGATTTCCTGTTGTTAACGTGTTGAGTAATAGCTTTAATGCAGAATACTGTGCATTTTATAGCATAGTTGATCTTAGTGCAGACCAGTATGTCACTTTTCAGCTGGGTTTTTTTACTGGACATCAACACACTGGCCATTTCAGACATACTTCTTGGTTTGTATACCAAATAAAGGACATAAATACATGATTAAAGAAGAAGAAAGAGAAACAAAAAGACAGAAAGGACCATGGTAAACAACAGGACAAGAGTCAATATCAGACTGACTTTTACTGGCTGGAGAGAGTTCAGAATAAAGGTAGGATGCAAGATGGATGCCTAACTAGCTGTTACTAGGGAGTGCGGGAATCTTCTGTAGTACTTTTTTGTTTCCCTATACTAGGTCAAACATTTTTAGAGCCTTTTTGTGGTTTGCAGTTTATTCAATAGCTTCTCTGATAGGATGTTAAAATTCCAATCTGTTTATTGATCAGACTTTAGTCCTTTTCTATTCAAGATTCAAACCTCACTGTAAGTGTAGTTATATCTAATTAGCAGAAACAAAAACTCAAGTTTGGGACTTGTACTCAAGTGGCCCTTGTATTGTGACTTCAGACTCAGCTTTGACTCATGGGACTCACAAAAAACCTTTGTTTATAATGTTGGCTTCATCTTTGCCTCTCTCTGTGATCACCTGCCTACTGCACAGGATTTCGTCCACGTGAAACAACCGTGATGAAATGTCAAATGCGGATGCATTTGCATGTGCAAACAGTATTAACAATATTTATTAGACTTGTGAGTATTGGATCTAAATAAATACAGTACAAATTTTAAATATTAAATAATTTACACAAATACTTTCTTTATTCATCTCACAAAGTCATTTCAAGTGTATTCTTTTCCATTGACATGATTCTTTATGATGCACTCATGTGGAACCTTTGGCCATTTTCTACGTACAGAAAAAGGAAATATTTTAAACTATCATTTTACTGCAGATACTCTGTAGGTACAGATGGATTCTGCAAAACAATAAACGTCTTAGATATTGTATTTGTTTGGAGCATATTTACAAATCGAAATGAACCTTTATGTTTATCTACAGATTTTCAAAATTCAGTAAACTGAGGGACAGGGACAGATCATTTGTCAATTTAGACTAAAAATCAATGCTTTTACAAAGTGTTATTAAATTAATGGTAAGCATGTGTTTCAGAGCACTTGCATGGACAATTACTCATTATAATATAAAGTGAGTTATGACTTGAATGTCACAAAAAATGACTTGTGAACATTGACTATCTCATAACTTCAGTAGCTATTGTTATTTGATAAGCCTCGGACCACTGGATTATGTGCTGTAACATGTTTGTCCTCTGCTGAGTAGGTCATGGTCTCATCTTATTTTATTGGCTCTGCATTTTTGCAATTTGAATAAACAGCTATACACTGAAATTCCAGTCAGGATGTTGTCTCTTATCTTTACTTTCCGTGCTCAATGAAGTCAATAGTGTACATTTCATAAAGCTAAAGGACCTTATAAAGATAACCATCAATGCAAATATTAGCTTTTTAGACTCCACTTGTTCTGTAGCTGCAAGGTGCCAGCTGGTATCATATACTTTGAGTGATACCTTGCATTCTAAGGCATGTGAGTTGTGGGTTGTTGCTGTTGTGTTTCCGTGCTTATACTCTGATACAGAGCATTATCAAGACTGGTATGTTTATGTCAGTGTTTGTAATTTTCCCATGCAGATACCAGCCTACAAAGATATGTTTGTGTATACAAGCATTTTACTGTATGGTGGCATTTATGCCTGAGGAGGGGGACAGGATAAAGGACTGCCTGATCACTGTAAATGCTGCAACTGATCATTTGTATCACATCACCCTCTGAGCACAGGTCTGAAAATATGTGACATGCCTCTGCTTCAGTGGATTCGCGCCAGTCCCAGTTAAATGAAAGATGAAATGAAGCCAGATGGGTTAAAAAAAAGAAGCTTCCAGAGAGGAAAAAAAAAAGGAAAAGATTCTGGTAAAGCTATGAATGTCAGACAAAGTCACAGGAGGGTGCACCATTTCATACAACTGCGATCTCAATCCTGTAAGGAAAAAATCAAAAAGAACAGAGAGGAAAGTTCCACTCCAGTGGCCATGAAACCATTGATTTCATAGAGAAAGACAGCAGGAAAAGCAATCACAACTTCTCTGGGTACTGACAAGGACTGCGCTGAATCCATTTGTTGTCTTCATATTTGTGCGACACTTTCCAGACCACTGAGTAAAAGTACATCTCCACCATATGTTCAGCGATTTCCCAACATAGGACAGCTTGCATTCCAGTGCAGTGATACAGATAACTTCATTTATTTAACTAAATCCATTTTGTTTCGTATTACAGTTGAGTGTGATCAATGACATTGGTTACCAGGGGTCATTTCGGCCTTGTGTGCGCTGAGATTGATATGTAGATCAACCAGGAAGCTCTACAAGACATCATCCCTGTTCCATCAGATTGTGATTGATGAAACTGGTTGATCAAGGTCAGGATCATGATAGTTGACTTGCACTGTGAAAGTGTCACATAGAGCGAGATTAATACACCTTAATAAACCAGTCACGGCAACGCTTTTATAGAGTTTGACATACAAATAGTAGGGGTTAACATGCCTCTTTTCAAAGCCTCGCCCTCACCGTCTATCAAACCGTAGGGTTACTCGAGTGGAGCACGCTAATAAAAATGTCATGTGACAGAATTTCGTGAGCGTGCAAGGACGAGTTCATTCTAAATCCTCCTTTTTAGTCCTTCAAACTGCATGAAAATAAGACGCCGATTCCCTTGTGATTGGTGCTGTCACTGGTGTCTCCTTAGCATGGAGAATATTGCCCTTTCTCAACAGAGTGCGATGCATAGCACAGGTCCACAAACTCAGAAATCAGGGAGGGATACACAAAGGTCACCTGCTGACAGGGCTAAGACATATTATGCCCCGAGGAGATCTTTTGAGGAGTGAGCAACTTGCTGATTTTACCCTTTTGGGTTTGCACATTCGGGGAAATCACTATTAGTATTCAAGGACAGCGGAAAAGCTTCCGAAGTCATTTCATATGATGAAGTTTATTTGTCTTTCAGGTGTCATTAGTAAAAATTACCACTGGCAAAATTACATATTATAAGTTTATTGCTGTTGGATGGAACTGGCATTGTTGTTGATACATTGATTGTACAGGACAGAAAAATCTATATGTGTGTGTGTATCTCTGTGTGTGTGTGTGTGTGTGTGTGTGATAAAGGATCAGTCTCCCTTCACAAAGAAATGCCTGGATTTACAATGGGGAGCAGCAGAGAAAACATTTTGTATTGAAATAGGTGTTTTTTATATTTTACTTAAATGCTGCAGCAATGTCATAATATGTAAAAATCTACCTAAAAGAGTATAAATACTTTGTTGACAAAAACAAGTAAAAAGAAAATGTTGATCTTTTATATTGACAGTTGAATAAATCCACTGATCAAATCAGATATGCTCTACCTGTTCATGGTGTAGATATAAATGTGCCTTTTTGATAGCTAAAACAGGTATCATCAATTCTTTCTGGCTGAAAATAAAAAAGCTCAAGCCACGGTTGACTGGATGAAAACATTATCTAGCAGTTGTACTGGTTAAAAAGTAAACAGATATCTCATTTAGTAAGGTAAAACAAAAAGCAAAAATTAAATAGAAATTTAATGATGCCTGGTCCGAGCATTTCCAATCTGACTCTGCTGTTTTCTCAACCAGGGAGGACCAGCTGGAACCAGCTGGAACCAGCTTCCCAGCAGGTTTCTGAAGAGAGAAAGTGAAGCCTGTTCGGCGGTTCCCTCTACCAACATCATGGCAACATCACGTGTGCCATCACTCCCGCTAAAAATCATGTTTGTGTTTTACTTTGTCTTCAATATTTCTGCTGTCAAGTTGGTCTTTTTAACATGGGGAAACTGGGGATTTGCTCTGTTTTGAGCTCAAATGACAGTTGAACTGGAATTTTTGGCACTTCTGCTTCACATTTTTTTCCAATGGTGGGGTCAAAAACTAAACAAAATTCAAACCAGCTGTACCAAAATTCATGAATGAAATGAAAAATCATGTCAGTTAACACAGAGTTACTACTGTTTGTTGCCACCTAGCGGCCCAATCCAAATGGTTTTAGGTTATTTTAAAATGAGCAGGATACTGCTCATAACCTTCTGCGAGTAAGCAGTAAACGTCCATATTAATAATGGCAGACTAATTAAGATAAATGACAAAGGGGACAGTGATGAACAAAGGCTACGTTCACAATGGAGCTCAGTTCAGATTTTTTGCCTAAATGTCACTAATATGGAATTTTTAAATTACTGCACTGCACAAATCTGATTTTTAAAATCTGACCAAAGTTACTATTTGGACCTAAATCAGATAAATAGTTGATTTTTGAAGTGACTTAAGTCTGAATGTTTCATTTAATCTAACTTTTATGACATAGAAGTGAAGCAGTCATCAGAAGTATGTGCCAGAGGAAGGGGACCACAGCAAGATCAAATGTAAGCAATTGACTGAACATCCATCTATCTATTATCTGTACCGCTTCTTGCAATTAAGGGTTGCAGGTAGCTGGAGCTCATCATAGCAATTATTGGGCGAGAGGCGGGATACACTCTAGACAGGTCGCCAGTCCATCACAGGGGCAACACAGAGATACAAACAACCAGAGGAACAACCAGTCACAATCACTCCTATTGACATTTTTAAATGACAAATTAACCTAACATGCATGTCTTTGGATGGTGGAAGGAAGCTGAGAGAGAGAACCAAAGCTAACACAGAGAGAACATGCAAAGGCTCCCTGAGCCACATCACCATTTTATTTCATTTTTCTTTTGGCTTTAACTCCACAAGACCAACAACAAAACTGATACACAAAACAGTGTAGCATTCATATTTACCTCCTTAAACAGAGGCATGTGTTTTAATTCTTTTCTCTGCACATCAATGTCCCTTTAGGGCCAGGTACCATTCACAGTAAAGTGTGATTAAAATTCCTGTAAAATAATATGTACATGGCCATGCAAAAAATAAAAAGAAAGGCAACTAAAAACACAATTTGGTTAAAATAATTATTTGAGCATAGTGGGCAGCATCCACAGATTGGTTAAATGATTGCATATTCATCCAGGTTGCTGCAGGGGAGATGCAGATGTGAAAATAGTCAGTCCTGGAAGAACAAATGCACTGTGCTCACAGAATCATGAGGCACAGAGGACAGAGCAGACCTTTGGCCAAAAGGAAACGGTACTAAGATAAAGGTAACATTCAGTGTCAATGAGTCCACTGCTTGGACAGACCTTTCTCTATTCCACTTATTATTGTCAGATTGAAAAGGTGTTCTAAAGCAAAAAAAAGTACCTTAAATCATTAATGAAAAGATTTATAGGGCAAAGGTTTATTGGCCAATCCTAATTTACCTCGTTAATGAATTGCTTGTAAAGATCAGCTGACAATATCTGTGTCTCGCTGCAAGCACTTCAACCAGTCAGCAAATACTGGTTAGAGGTATGAACTCTGTTAATAATGAATGTCAGGCATGTGCTCATTATCACTGCTCCGTGTGTTGTCCTTTAGCAGACTGCAGTGGTCAATGCAAGAAGTTTTTCCTGAGGCCGAGGGGAAAGATTTGAGGTGACCCCTCGCCCCAGAGGGTTTAGAAGACCAAGAGATCTGATCCCCACCCTGTAGGATCAATGGGAAGTAAAAGAAAATGGAGGTTTGAAAAGCTTTAGTTGAGAGGGTTTTTGTGTGACCCCAGTGAAATCCTGTTGTGATTAGATGTTTCCCAAAGGGTACTGATAAAATGCTAAATTTCACACTTTGGGATAACAGTACTGAGCTTCACTTTGGTGTTTTTTTAATACCTAAAATAACTTGGGCTTGGCTCCAGGTGGATCATTCAAACAGACAAGCTGAACATTTTCAAGAACTTTATAAAGAAAAACCAACGCAGACATTCAGACTGTAAACTGGAACCTAAATAAACTTGGTCCTTATCTTCCCATAAGTTTAGGAACCCATTAGAAAACCATCATTCATTAACAGTTAGCTAGATCACAGCCTCCACTTTGTTTTCTTTTAACCTTGTTTCCAGGAACCTTCTTCACTTGTGCCTACACAACAAAAACAAGAAAAAAATGACAAAAATTAGGTAAATGTTTCTTGAATTAGGAGAAATTATATCAGATCAAGAAATATAGCTTGTCAAGAATTCCCAAATCAAGTAAAAAAATCTTTGAAAAACTCTTACGAAACAATATTAATCTTACCTTTTAAAATGAAAGTATATGTGTCCTTGGTTTAAGATGTTTAATCTTACTTAGATTTCAGTTTTTGCAGTGAAAATATAAAGTATTGTATGTAACTTCTCTGAGCTGGATCAGGTCCACTAAAATCTAATTTTATTCTTACAGGTGATCACCATGGTCAGGAGAAACAGCAAGAAGACAAGTAGCTGCATTTTTCTTCACACCTGCTCTACAAACTTAGCGTCTGTTCTTGGAAAAGAAAGGTTGCTGAAGTGATATTCTGTAGAATAAATTCTATGCACCACCACATGTGGTGATATGTCTGTAAATGGATTGAAGTCCATTATTGGTAGTTGGTTCCAGAGCTGGCATTGGACGAGTCTGCATTTAAAAGGTAATCATGCTTATGATCAGACAGCTAAAAAAAAGTCATTTAATTTTCTCTTGATAAACAGCATTCAGCAACCTGTTCACAGTAGCAAAATTAAAAATGGTTGCCACGGAAATGAGGTTACACAGAAAGCTTACCTAAAAGGTCCTATATTTTGCCATATTTGCCATTTCAGTCTATCCGATGCATATTTATGATAATACTATGCATTGCAACATGCACCATACTATAATTCTGCCATGCCACTCATTTCTGGCTGCAAGGTCTCTTACCTGGAACTGCGAACGGCTTACTATGGCTTGCTCCCAGCTCCTCTCGCTCATCCGCCCCGCCCACATTGAGTAGCCAGAGAAGCTGTCACACTTCTACGCCCAACATGTGACGTCGCCTCAGACAGAGCGCGTCTACCTTGCCTACCCCGTGATGTGGGGCAGGGTAGTCTCAATAGAACAAAAAACAGCCAACATAAAAAAAAAGCTTTGCATTGTTCTTCAAGATGCACAGAGAACCTGTTCTGAAGGCTACTTTTATTGGCGTACATTTTCTATAAAAGCATCGGCGCTATATAAATAAACGCTGTTTACATATTTAAAAAGATTCCAAGACAATATTTACTGATGTGTAAAGGCTGTAATACAAGTATGGAATGCTTAGCTTATTAGAAATTCAGAAACTGTGGTATTGTCTTAATACTACATTACATTTACTAAGATGTCTGCTTAGTTTAGTGTAGTCATTACTGTGTCTATTGTGTGTTATGTCTGTTGTGTGATGAACTGTGTGTGAA
>JBAMHV010000019.1:3654647-3665513 GCA_037177535.1 Pseudomugil gertrudae
CTCCCCCCCCCCCCCCCCCCCCCCCCCCCCCCCCCCCCCCCCCCCCCCCCCCCCCCCCCTCTCCATTTAGCAACATTCTCATTTGTGACTTGAATCTGAAAAGACACAAATTTAACATATATGTATACATGCACATGTAAAGGGCACTTCAGGTCCTAAAATGTTATATTTCATTTTACTTCTGCTGCGTGAGCACACTCCATAATGCACCTGATGCACACTGATAACACATGCACCAACGTTTAGAACATGTGGCATGACAGCAGTGTATAACATCATCTGGGCATAAATAATCTTTCCAGTCCTTTTAGTCACAATGCAGGACTTTTAACACCCAATGCTATATTCATGGGCTCAGTAAATTTCACTTTCACAGTTGTAAGGAGTGTAAATTCTGATATTAGGACCTTGGTGGTTGTTTCAGTGAGTATTAAACCTCAAGTTTAACATTTTCAGGAGGATTAAAAAGAAATGGTTAAGTAAAAACAAGACAGGATATGTTCTAGCTGCATTGTCAAAAAGAAAGTAGTGTGAAATTAGGGATAAGAAACCGTTAATGGCCATGTTTTATTGCATGTTGCTGTTTGTTTTCGACAAGGCAATGCTGGTGTGACGTATTGGTAAACCCATTAAGGGCCACAGGGGGCTTGAGCCTTGCCTATTTGCCACCAGGTGAGATGCTATTCACTGTGAGCATAACCGAACATGAGTGTTGTTAAACTGAGGGAGGATGAATGAGCTGCATGGTTACCATGTAGATGGTCACAGAGTGGATCTCTCACACCGACCATCGTTTATTACCTAAGTCAGAAGTCTTCAAAATTCAACACTTCAATCTTTCAGACAAAAATGCACACATTTACAGGCACACAGGAGCTATCTTAAGCTACGCACCAGTTCATTTATAGCAGGAGATTAATGTAGACCTATCCCTTCAAGCCCCCTGCACACAAATAGAAGGACCCCTATTTTTTGCTGTGACAATGAAAAGGCTGCCTATGCTATGTCAATGATATACCTAGTCACTACTCACTGACAAGGACCCAAAACACAATGATGCAAGGCATCAACTTTAGTTTGAAAAGAACTTTTGTGAAATTGATAAACAAGGCAAAATAAAAAAGAAAACATTTATTTTTATTTAGGAATCTTTTTCAATGTGATCCAGATATTTCTGGCTGACACAGTATCCACAACAGCCAACTAGTGAAGCCAGTTTATGAACACTGTCTTAAATGAAAATGGGTAGTTTCGTAACAACCAAAAAGCTTCCAGAGCACAAAATAGAAATCCTCATCCTCAGAAATAACAGTTAAAAATACAACTGGAACAGTGTCACCAAGCTGATTTAGCAGGTACTACGGGTTATGGCAAAATTGGGATAACATGGAGATATATTGTCCGTGCTGTGCAAGTTTATGTTTCTCATTAGCTAGTTCAAAATTTAATTCAATCAAATCAATCTAAAATTACAAAAGTTACACAGTTGTAAGTCATCAATACTAACTTTTGTTTGTAAAAGCTTTTATGGTGAAACACAATCTAAGGGAAGTAGCTGGGATAAAGCCTAATCTTTGACTATTGGTGCAGAGAACAGTTTGGTTTGATGATTTCATGAATTATATGCAGGAGCATTTTGCATGTGTAATGAAACATCCAAATATGGTGTTTCACCTAATAAAGGGTTCACTTACAAGTGGTACATACAAACATACACATACAAACTGAATGACTTCACGTTTAAGGTGTTTATTTAGCTAAATACAAGCTTGCAGTACACGTCAGCCAGCTATGGTCCCTGATGCATATCTGCATCAGTATGGGGGTCCTTGGACTGAAAACATAAAAAATCCCGGACCTAAACCTGACAAACTGCAAATGACAGCAAAGCTTCAGTCTGAGTCAGTGGCATGATTTACTAAAAGAGAGAAAGGTATAAAACACCGGCAAATTCAGAAAGCCAACACTATACCTGTATATAGTACATATATATAAAAACTAAATGCATGACCAGCTGATGGTTTCTATAGATGCTAATACAATAAAATCCACAGGAAATTACAACTAAAGGTTTAGCCATTGCTTTCCTGATCCAAGCCCCAAAAAGATAAAGAAGAAAAACACATGTACACTGATCAGATTTTTAAAAGCAATGTGCAGAAGTCAGACCAAGAATTTAACAGGACGGGGTGTCTGCTGCTGGTAGGATGGACAGAAATCTCCCAAAACAGAATATACAACTCTTAAATTGCTGGAAAATTGATGGATCATTTTAGCATCAATAATTTAAGCAAAGTAATTGTAGTATTTTTTTTTTGTTATTTTAATATTTTACCATTTGACATGAAAAGAACATGAAAAATAGAAATGAGAGATACATTTTTTTACTTTGTCAAGCACAATAACAAACATATTCATCAAGACTTCTAAAATGTTTTGCCCAAACCTCAAGAAGGATAATCTCCATCTATCCATTCTCTATACCGCTTCATCCAATTCAGGGTCGCGGGTAGCTGGATCCTATCCCAGCAATCAACGGCTGAGAGGCGAGGTACACCGTGGACAGTTTGAGAATAATCTCAAAGAATAGGATAGGCTCCAGCACCCTTCCACGTATCTACATCTATATCTACAAGTTAATTCATCATAGTTCAGATTCTAGATAGCAAACAGCTGAATGTTTTAGTCTGGACTTTATCAAGCTTGTGCTTGATGAAAGCAGTAAATACACTGGCTAGGATGTAATGTCAGTCCCTGATGTTATGTAGAATAGCAGGAGATTCATTCAGCTGTGTGGAGACCAACTCTTTCTGGGATGTTTATTAGCTCTGTGATGGTGGTTGTATTTTCACCCAGTCGTCATCCTCCAGTCACAACTGGTTGTTCTCACATGACATAAGCCAAGCCCCACTGGCACAGTAATTTCCTAAACAGCATACACGTCACAGTTCCTGAGAGTCCTGTCCTTCTTCAAAAAACAGACATGGTCCTGTTTTCCAATGTGTCTAATGGGTCCCCTGATCGTCCGCTTGTCGCTGCAGCAACAGCAGCCTTTACAAGCTCCTCTTTGAGATTCTTTTATTTTATTTATTTATTTCCTATTTCCCAGTCTTTTCTTTCTTGAGGGAATATGGAGATGTTCTGAGTTTTGCACCACAGACTGTGTAACCAAGCTGTGATGGATGTCATGTTTCCTCTGGAGGTTTTTGTTTATGACAGTCACTATCCATTTCAGTGCATATCGCTGCTGCACAGTGTGCTGTTACGTAATGGGCTTGTTGTCTTACGTGGAATTGATTTATACACCTCTCTGTAATGGAATTTTTTTTCCTTTTTTCTGCATTTTGTTTTGTTCGGGGTCTTGCCCGTTTTCTGCTTTGACCTCAGGTTCTAACGCAGAATGAGAGGCGATCCCAGAACATAATGAACTACCTATAACAGCGTGCCAACTGCAACATGTCTGCGCTGACATTTGTTGGGGGATGAACCCCTTTGGCACAGAACGCTTACATGAGTAAAAAGCTCACATTTCCCACTGTTTTGGGGCAACGTTAAATACAAAGACAAAGGCTCACACTTCATTTTTCTCTAAGCATTTATGAGTGGAACTAGAGAGAACGATTGCTGTTGCCTTTCAGGGAGTTTTTAATCACAGTCACCATGGAAGTCATTATATGTTCTTTCTTTTGTCTTGTTTAGTCCCCCCAGAGTTTTACATTTAACTGAATCCCCTCAAGCTCATTACAGTGAAACAATTAAAACCACTGGCAGTGTTTCAAAAGCAACCTGCTACATAATTATTTTACAAATGTGTTAGAGTTTAAGCGTTTTTTAGGCTACAGAGAGGCAAAAAGTTCAAGGTGTTTCTGGTAGCAATTGTAGTTTTGTCTTTGACTAAATTTGACATATTTTGGGGCTTTTGTGGAAACAAACTAAATATTAAAATCTGACAATCAGATACATTTCTTGCTGAGGGGGTGTATGGCAGAGTTTAAATGCTGTGTTTTTCTAAAATTTAGCCTGAAAGTCAGGAAATACATGCTAAAACTGCATGGAAGTACTTTGATTTTGCAAATACAGAAACCTGACCCCAGCATAGGTCACATTTTTGGCCTATTTGGTAAAGAAAGTTAGTTTGAACCCTAAATAAATAAACATAATTGAAATGTATCTGATTATTTCTCTGGGAAAATATCCTTAGCTTTATGCATGCAACAATTTAGTGATGTTACGTTGTTTAAAACAGGAAATTGAATAGCTGGACACTGAATGGACATTCTTTAGGATGCTCTCATCACTACGGCAACCTTAAAAGGTTTCATTGTGCTTGGAGAAGCAACGTGATTTAAGTGCCACGACTTTGAACACAGCTCTTGTTTCAATTACACGCTGAGAGGAAATAATGAATAACGGAGGCTGTTGCCACAGAGAAACAGGGTGGGAAGGTGTCAGTTTGAGTATCAGCAGTAGGTGCAGCGGGTCATTTACAGAGCAGAGCAGTGATGAATATTTCCAGTAATGCTTACCTATCACAAAGCCTTAGACACAAACGTGGGCTGTCTTGTCAAGCTGCGTTTTCTTCCATCTGCTTCGCTGTTGCACAGGAACAAGATCTTCCTTCATTTTCCAAACAAAAATCTACAACAGAGTTCTGGAGAAGGAGTTGATGGAGATGTCAGTCTGTTTGACATCACACATGATATGGTGTGAATGTAGATGAGCCAGTGACAAATTGCTTTCTGTCAGAAGGTTCACCTAAAGGTACAAACCCCAAGTTCCCTCCTCAGCTGCAAAGGGGGAGAGATTTATAAAGAGGTAAAGACATGTTTCTACATCGACAGGCACTTTATCAGGGTCCAGATTGGGTTTCATGGTCAAGTAGAAGACACTTGTATGTGGAGAGGAGATTAGCAGCCTTAATATTCTACATGGCTGGATTTAACTGGCACACTTGGCATAAAGAAGAACGAGTTTTTAATTACTGATGGACCGCATACTCATTATAATCAAGAAAACCTCCTCATAATTATTCACACAATGGTCATTTTCTCTGTTTTTTGTCTCAAAATTCATTGAGACGTGCCCGTTGACCTCTTAGAGGAAGTGTGCAATAGCTTATGATGTGCTTTAGAATAAATATTGCATTATATGTGGAACAAGAGATATTTTTTGTGTGTTTTACAGGAACAATGAAGCTATTTTAGAGTTCTACTTTAGTTGTTTGCTGAACTGTCAGAACTAACCTGCGTTCACACCGGTCAAGTGTTTTGGCGTCCAGGCGTCTGATTTACATGTTAAGTCAATGTAAACCCGCGTCTAGAGGCGTCCAGTAAATTTGCGTCGCGAATCTGCGTCCAACGCGGCGCAAAACGCAAATTCACGCGTCCATTTTCGCCCGTCTTTGCGGCGAGGACGCTCAAAGCTGCGTCCGCCGCCTGGACGTGCCACCCGGCGTCGACGCCAGAGTTGGAAAATCTGAACTTTTGGCGTCCAGACGCTGAGCGTCCACCAATCAGCGACTAGCTCCTGTGACGTAGTGACGTTTCATCATTTGCTCCAGGAGCTGCGCCTGGATGACGGTCGCTTCCAGCTGTACTTCTGTCTGTCCCAGGCCCAGTTTGACGACCTGCTGTCCCGCATTGGTGAGCGGATCACTTACCATAAAGCTTCTACCAAACCGCGGGAACGCCAAGACGCGCATCGCAGTATTCAAAAGCTATTTATTCTGAACGCAGCTTGACGCCTGTTTTGGTGTCGAAGACGCATGTAAAAAATATTTGGCGTCAAAATTTGCGCGTTCAAGCGTTTTCGCTGTCTGGTGTGAAAGCAGAATTATAATTATAATTGTGAACGTTTATTGGAACTAGAGTAACAGCAAAGTTTTTAACAACTGGAAAGGAACAGGGTGTTTACTATCTATCTATCTATCTGTCTGTCTATCTGTCTATCTATCTATCTATCTGTCTATCTGTCTATCTATCTATCTATAGATACAGCTACATGTTTGATATATTTGGATTCAATGACTTAATCATAATAACATAATAATTAGAGTAAATTAATTTTTTACATATTTTACATTTATAAAGTGGCCATACAGTATATCAGATATTAATAAATGTGCTCTGTATTTTCAGTGTTTTTTCCTCTACCTTATTTATACAATATGTTTTATAGCACATACAAAAGAAACTATGTTTTCCTTGTGGGGACAGCTCAATGACTTGAAATGACATTTTTTTGGCTCAGGTGCTAGAAAAAAAGATCAGCTTTAGTCATCTTTTGTTGTCTTCAGATTTATTAAAAAAATGGATGTGTGCCGATATGGAAATATTAATATTTCATTATTTGACACAACACGTTATTATTCCAAAGTTGTTCATTGTGAGGCTGAGCAATTTGTGTTTCTAAACCTCACCAACCAAAAAACTACTTTGAAATGTCGTTCATCTCCAGCCATCTTCATGTTTATCTGTGCGAAGGGAATAACAACAATGCAATGCACGTGGAGGGTTTCAAATCGTTGAAATGATCCTGTGATTGAAGATTGGCTGAATTTAATAAGTTCAGTGAGTAATTACCTCTGTTGTTCAGTGAAGAGATGTGATTACTGTTTCAATAAGTTATGTGCAATGAGTAATTGATTTCTCTTTCAGGATCTTCACAAGTTTGCGATAA
This sequence comes from Pseudomugil gertrudae, assembly GCA_037177535.1. Classification (NCBI taxonomy): domain Eukaryota; kingdom Metazoa; phylum Chordata; class Actinopteri; order Atheriniformes; family Pseudomugilidae; genus Pseudomugil; species Pseudomugil gertrudae. The sequence continues at coordinate 3,661,326 of JBAMHV010000019.1, forward strand.
TTAACTTGGTGCAAACACAAATAAGTGAAATAAAACGTGTGCTCCAGATGCTGAAAATAAAAGAATGAAGCTGATGGCACCAAACCGGGCCAATAAGGAGGTAGGGCTAGATTAGGTTGGTCTTGTTCATTATGAGGAAGCATGAACTCTAATCTACTGATGCCATCGTTTTTTACTGGGATAGCATCACATCCTCAGGTTCATCAGAGGAATTATACTTCTTATTAAAAGTAATTAGATTGTATTTTTATACATGAAAATGAATTTTTTTTTTCATAGAAATGCAAAACAAATATATTAAAAGCAAACCCATGTCAGAATAAGTTTTAAGCCAAAATGTGTTACAATCCGATCCTGCTGTGCAACATTTGATGTTCATCTGAATAATTTACTTTCTTTAGAAAAGCAAAACAGGAGGAATAAATGAACTTCCTGTATTCTAGTTATTGAACCGCGTTTCCCCGCTGGCACTTTTTGGGCCATGTCAATGACTGGGATGTGAAGCAAAAATGAAAAGTGATTTTCAAACAGAAAGAAATGAAATAATGACAACAGAGACATGGGCCGATCTTCACACTGAGTGTTCTTTTTGTCACTTACAACACCCCCCCTACTGCTGCGAGTCGAGAGGTAACGGTATGAAAGAAACCCTTTAAGGCTACACAAAGCTTACAACTTACAAAGGATATTAGAGCTCTTGTTAATGGAGGAGTGTGAATCATAATGAACAAAGGGGAAATAATGATTATCATTAATGGGCTTTGGGGAGAGGGAGTGAGGAGGGGGGGCAAGTCAATGAGAATGCTTTTCATTCCCCTCTTTAGAGTCACTGAAGAGTGATGCGTCTCTCAGTAGACTGTTGTTAATGTGCCATCAGGGGCTTCTGCAAAGCTACTGCAATGAATAATAAGTTTAATGATGTTTATTCTCTGTGATGACATATCTACACTTAGCATTAAAACACCACTCAGCTGCAGGCACCAAACCGTTTACACTGCGCCCCTATATTTTCTTATTTGGTGTTGTGTATTTCGCCCGATAATATTTCTATCAAAAATGGATTCTTCGAACAAAATTGTGGATGATTAGTGGTATTTTTTACCCTTCTTTTTCTGTCAGGAATCAAGCATTGTAAAGATAAATGAGCTCTCATTTCTTCCAAAGTGCCTAGAATATCAAATAATGACCTTTTTAATATGCCCTCCGATTCCACATCTGCATGACGATCCAGCCGGCTTTTGAAAGGTGCAATTGGCAGCTGGGCAGAATATACCTCAGTGTCGGGGGCATTTTTATTAAAATCACTTTATGAATGACAATGAGTCCAAGACCCTTAATTTTTTCTTCAATTTACATCTCAATGGACATTGATACAGTGATAACTGCTACTTTTTCTTCTCGCCTTTCATACTAGTTTTCACTTGACTTCAGAAATGTCTTGGAGCATGTGCAATCAATCCCAAATCCCAACCTCAGCCCCACCGCATTTTCCTGTTCTGCTATGTTTTTTACTTTTGGAGGTCAATGAAACGAGACTGTCAAACATTTTATGAGAAGTATTAAACATAATTTAAATAGCTGGATGACCTTTGATTTGGAGAAAGAAACGGGCAAGTAAGATCAAGGGTGTTTTCGGTCATGGCAAAAATAATAATACAGGGTGTTTGATAAAAGCTTTGAACTTCTTTTCACCTTGATCTACGAACTTGCTTTATAATACAAGCATTAATAAAGGCTAAATTCACAAAAGATGAACCAAGTAAAAATAAGTCAATGTCCATGTAAAGGATATGCTGAAATGTTGTTTATTTAAATAAAACTATTTCGTTTTATGGATATTGACGTTGTTTTAAGACACTTTCATTTAATTTCTGTTGATTATTTACCGTTTACACGAACATAGGCAGGAAACAAAGATGTTGAAATGAATGAGCGGTTCTTTTAGTGATGCATGGTGAAGGTCTATGGCCACATCGTAGGCATATTTTGGGAGGTTTTATCGCCATGGAAACTGATCACATGTGGTGTTGAAAGTTTTGTGGAAAGTAAAAAGCAAAATGAAAAAAAAAACAAAGGGTCAAGACAATCAACCTTATTATGATGCTGAAGTTTCCACAGAGGCCATAATGACTGGGTTTGGTTGGTCAGTGCAAGGGAGTGCAAACTGTATGATACTCTGGTAAAGTTTTAATTACTGCTCCTGCAGATGACTGTGAACATGAGGTTTTGTAGAAATTAATTGTATAGAAAAAATATTTCTCAAGAATTTATTTCTCATTACATTAAAAATGCATTTTTTCACTAACACAAATGGTCAAAAAGTGAACTAAAAATTCCATCCTAAGCTTTTGTTCTGTTTTTCTTTTTATTAGTCCTGCTTTAATTCCATAACAAATTTACAGTAATATTTCCAAATAATGCTTTTTTCCCATTTTTTAGACACAGTAATGTAGTTATGCAAGATCTCAAACCTTACATGATGCCCCTTTTTAATTTTTCATCTATATTTAAATAAAAACCGAATTTACAAACAGGATCTTCAATTAAATTACTTATCTTTAATTTGACTCCCTCTATACTGAAATTAGGCTACAGAGTGATAGTCTTAAATTCTGGCCTTAAAGATATTCACAAAATGGAGAACCTGTCATCATAATTGTTTGAACAGTCATGCATATGTTAAAGGAAATTAAAATAACTTTTAATGATGTATGTGGTTTATATAATCTTTTTCTGAAGAAAAAAGAAACCCAAAAAGATGGACATTTACAAAAAATATCTTGTGACTTTTACATGATTTTAAAAACAAAAGCAGACTTCAAATGTCTAATTTAATTAATCTCAGTACATATCAAAATAAAAAAAGGCATTAAAAATATACTAGAATTCCTCTCATGCTTAGACAGACACACACACACACACACACACAAATAAAACACAAGTACACCCTCCAATTTCCCCCAGTCTTCCCTTCCTCCCTCCCTATTTTAACGTAATAATCCCATATTCTGTCTCCTAACTGAATGCAATTATAAACATACTAATAAAATGAAACATGGACTTTTTCTATCATATTTTTTAAGATGATAAAATGTTTTTTATGAGACATTTCTGATATTCAGAATAAAATCAAGCTCAGATTTTAAAAAAACCTAGATTTTTCACACACTAACGTTTTAAACACCGTAATTCTGGTAAAACAATTTATCTCTTGTCTTCAGAACTAAAAATTAAAACTTCAGTTTTGTCCTGGTTGAGTTGTAAGACATTTTAAACAGTTTAAAGGGACAGTAACTGGCTCCAAGTCATCAGAAGACATGGTTATGTAAGTAAAGCAGTGTGTAGGAGAGAGTGCACCTGATGTGTGGAGAGAATGGAATTTCCTGTAGGTGTGTGTGTGACGTCACAACCAAAAGTCAAAGTCTGAAGCCCAATCCGGGGACCCGGACGGAGAGTCCGAACACCAGCCCAGAGTAAGTATGGATAACTTTAGGTGAAGATCAGAGTAATGTAGAATAATGATGTACTGTCATTCTGAGGTTTACGAGCCCTGCTTCTGAGAGAGACACGAGAGTGAGCTCTCTGTGGAGCAGATACAGATAAGAAAAAACCCACAACAAGTGTATCATCAGCATAGCTGTGAAGATCAATGTTGTGTCTGCTAATGACATCTTCAAATATCATATACCAATTAAAAAGTATTGGGCCTAAAAAATATGCTTGGGGAACCCCACACTAAATTCTACAAGTCCTTTAGAAGCATGCATCCATACTTACAAAAAAAAGTTGATAAAACTAAAACCATTTAAGATGATACCGGAGTAGTCCACCCGACTCCTCAGTCGGTCTAATAAAATCTGGTGTGAGCTGGTAAACCCAGTAAGATCCAGCAGTACCAGAACAGGATGTTTCTGGGAGTCCACATTTCATCTGACAACATTAACAGTCTCAAAGGGTTCACATTTTTTATCTGATTAGGTCTGATTGATTTTAGTTTATATTTTATTGTCCTCTTTTATGTTACTTTCTATTTACTGTTAATGCTGCATATTGTGCCACTACGGTCAATTTAGTTGTTTTTAAAGTCCATTATAAACAAACCTGCTTTGCATCTTAATACTGTGGTGATTCCGAAAACCAGATGGATATTCTTCTAAAATATTTAAAAAAAAACCACACTTATATATA
>JBAMHV010000019.1:3680078-3691649 GCA_037177535.1 Pseudomugil gertrudae
AAGACATGCACCTTGGGGATAGGCTGATTGGAGACTCTAAATTGCCCATAGGAGTGAATGTGTGTGTGCTTGGTTGTTTGTCTATGTGTGTTGGCCCTGGATGGACTGGCGACCTGTCCAGGGTGTACCCCGCCTTTCGCTCGATGTCAGCTGGGATTGGCTCCAACCCCCCACCCCCGTGACCCCGTTCAGGGAAAAAGTGGTAGAAAATGGATGGGTGGATGGATGTTTTCCTTATGGGGACCCTCAATGCATGTTGCTATGCATGATCAAGCTGCAGGTTTGTTGCAGTATGGATCCTCTTGTATGGGGGATCGGGAGCTCCCACTGCAGCCTTATGACTGTGGTGTGGAATCTGCCCACCTGGGTGGTTTCCATAGTGATGGCCTCTGTGGTCATGAGTGGAGTTGCTCCCAGTATAAACAAATTCTCAAGATATTGTAGTGGATTTTAGGGGTTCATGCAGACAAATTCTATCTTAGAATGGTCCCCACTACTCGGACTAAAGAAGAGTATGGTTCGTTGATCTTAGAATTACCCCTTAGGTTAGTAAAACACACTGACAGTAGTATTAATACATCTGACTCTCATATATCAACTCACGTGTGTATCTTAGCAATTCTTTCTGCTTTCCTCCTGCGCTCTGGACCAGGCGAGCCAGTAATAGGCCCCCTCCGGCAGCCGCGTGGTCAGGCCCCGTCCCCCGGACCCCAGACAGAGAACTCAGTGAAGAGGCAGGAAACGAAGTGAAACCGACGTAGGTTTATTCAGTACAGAGTCAAGATGTACAGCAAGATTGTCTCAGATCAGAATAGCAGTGCGGAGCTGATCTCAATCGATCCACAGTCACTTATATCTCTTTCATAGGTATGACATCATTTCTGACCCACACACACACACTCCAATCAGACATTTATTTAGGCACAACCTTGATTTTACTCAATAAACATGGTTCTTATCAGACTGTTATTGCTTGCAGTCAGCAGAACTTCTGCTGACTCCCCGAAATCCGTGGGTCAGAATGACCGCTTGGACAAACTCTGGACTTGTTAAAAATGCCACGTATACAGAAGGATTAAAGTTTTCTGCACACATGTTGTTTTTACTGATACATGACCTGATGAATGTTCTGGGACAGTTTTTACAGTTATCTAGGATTAATCTCCTTTAATATCATTTCCTTAACTCTGTATCAACCCAGATATTTATTGTCAGTAGTTGTAGTAGTAGTAATTGTTAGTAGTTGTATAGTAAAGTTGACAGAGAAGGATAAACTTATTTTTGTAGAGACATAAACTCATTTCTAAACAAAGAAACCAGACACCTGTAATAGCGTGTTACAGGTGAACTGGGTAGTGTGATTTCATATGCATGTGGACATGTGTTCAGGAGTTATATCTTTCAAATGAAGCTAATATGTTGTGCTATGTGTGGTATTTACATTTTTCTAGTTTTCCTGCCATTATCTTTAGATTTATTGTTTGCCTTCTCTGCTTATCTTGTTTCAATTAATATATGACATCATTAACCTATTTCTCTTTTTCTGCAGGTCTTCCTGGATAAAAGCGGCAGTGTTAATGTTGTTGCAATGATAATCTGTCTTTCCTGTCCTCTCCACCCCAGCCAGTATGAGCTGGGTTCTGTCGGATGTTTTGCCTTCCTGTTAAATAGGAATTTTCCTTCCCACTGTCGCCTCATGCTTGCTCAAGCTGGGGATTAAATCAACGTCAATATTTGGTGCAATCTTTTGGTTCCCCTTATCTAGGTTATTTTTGATAAATTAGCTCATTATGATGTCTGTGAAGCTTCCTGAGATGACATTATCATGAAGTGTCGCTGTACAAATAAAGTTAAATTGAATTGAACTACATAATGACTGTCACCAGATGTTGCCTGTTATTACTCATCAGTAATCATGTCTTCCAGTATAAACTCACCACGGTTTTACTTTTTTTTCTTCACATCATTATCAGTGTCATCTCCACCTTCTCAGACAAGCTCAGTCCCTTGTTGATTTGTATTTTCTGCATTGGCAGTGCGTTTGGTTTACTTCTGATACCAGCTTGTCTGAGTTTGGATTCTCCTCTCTACTATAGATTGTGATACTTAACTACTGCTTACTTTTAAAAAAACAAAACAATTTATTTTGTCTTGTGATACCTTGTGTCGTTCACAAGTAGTTTAACCATCCATTAAATTCCTCTTTACTTCAGAAGCCAAACAATGTTTATACAGTATGCTATACTGGAATACATTGGATAAAGTATGTATGAAACAGTTGTGCACATACTAAAACTGCTCCCAAAACTGCATTTACATATTTCATTTAGTAGTTTATGTGACAAACTAGCATTACATTAAACTAATTAATCATGGGAACATCTTCAAGCATGCAGAGATTGCCTCGTTCTGTATGTACAGTAGCTTTGAAAACTTATTACATTTGAGATTATTTTTTGATAATTTCATTGGAAGGCATGCTTGAATGCATAAATGAGCTTAGCTCAGCAGACTGACAAGAGGCAGATAACAGATGCTGAGGAGAACAGGAGGAGAAAAAAGAGCTTCAGTGATTTATAGTCGTGGTTTCAACAAGGCCAGTCACAAGGTAAAGTTGTTTACCACACTTCATCCTCTCTGGATCTAATTCTCCGTCACTCATATGGAGATCATTCAGGTTAGGGATACGCTGCAAGAAAATTAGCATTTTAACCAGTAATTTAATCTTGCATTGAGTCTTAAAGTCTTAGCAGAGGAATGTTTTTGATAAAGTGGTAGTGGTCTCTCACTCTGACAGTCAGCAGCATCCCGCACACCAAGGCACGCTGTTATGACAGGCTCCATTTTTCATAATTCTGCCATTTGATTACAACTGCATCATGATGGATGAAGCCCACAGGCTGACTTTAACGCATCATCTCGGGTCTAGGGGTGGTATGGCAGCTTGACATGAGGAAGTGAGGAAAATCGGAGCATCTCACTCTCCTACCACAGTGAGAAGATCAGTGTTTTCACATCTTATATTTTTATAAGTTGTTGTTTAATTGCTTTTTCCCCCCTTTCTGTTATAAAGTCTCATAACAACATGTGTGCCTGTGAATCACTGGTAAGGCTGTGAGAGATTGATCTTGAACTATTGTTGAACATTTGACCCTTTTTTCTTCAGTTTGGTTTTTTGCAGGTGACTGGAACTTGACCTTCCAACGCTGTAAATTGAATTTTTTTTCTGTCCGTGAAAGTGTCTAAAGAAGTGTGTGCAGCGTCATGATGTTGTTTCTTTCTTTTTCCGTACCTCGCCTCCCCCAGAGAATCTAAAGCTGCTGTGATGAGTCTGAATAAAAGGGAAAAGAGATGCTTGCCAGCTTGGTTTTCAACCATTTGTACCTCATCCCACAGTACAAAAAGGGTTTTGACAGGCACACAAGATGGAAAAAAGGAGACGGTGGGAATAAATTACCACATTTTGGAGACAAAAGGTGAGCCATCATTTATTTAAAAATATGTGCCGTCACAACATCAACCTTCTTTATGACTACACATATTCTTCAGACAAGCTAAATACAACTGGCCTCATTTCTGTCTGAAATATTAATGCAGAAGTTTCTTATATTTAGTTTTTAACTGCCGTCCTGATTTAGCTTTTTAGTTAGTATTTTTAAAAGTTGAATGATTTTAAAAAACAAAGTAAATAGACCTGCTAATAACTTTATGCAAAAAAGCGTAAGGATTAAGAGACATGTGAGGATAAAGTTGTTAATTAGAGGTTTTGATGTTTCAAATGGACAGTATGGAAATTTTTCCCTTTTTTACCAACCTTGCCAAGAAGTAAAGAGTTTGTTTGTGTCAAGTATTTAGCTAGGCTTGTGACGAGGTGGTCTAACTTACTTCCCGCTGTTCCAGCGTTTCTTAGAACATATTTCCAGTTCTTTGCATATTCACCGTCTAATCGAAGGACAAATTTACACTGATGGCGGGCTGTGTTGCTCAGCTAGTTGTGCCGATCCTCAGTTCGGCCATGTTTCCTGAATAACTTTCATCTCTCTGCCCACATTCCTGTCATTTGTCCTATCTGTAAAGGTAACAAACTCTCACAAGACAATTAACGGTAATAAATGAATAAAAGTCGTATCATAGAGGGATGCTGATTGAAAGTCATATGTTTAGCTAATCATTAGCTAACAGATTAGCAAGAGTATGATTCTAATTCATTTCACACAACAGGAAAAATGAACATAAATACCGGGCACATTGTAAAATAATACTTTTTCTCCTGTTAAATCACATTCACCTTGTTCCGTATTCTTCCTCTGAACTTGTTCTTTGCTACATCTATCAGCTCTTCTTTCACTTCTCTAAACTCTTCCAACCGCTTCAGATATTAGTGATACCAGGGAGGACATGTGTTAAAGCTTTCATTCTTCCCTTTGGTTGTTTTTAATGACTGAAGTTTTAATCTTCTGCCTCGACACTTACAGCTCTGGTAGATGGAAAAATACAAACCGTTGCATACAGACTGTTCACAGAGCCACACTTTGAGCAGTTCAACCTTTTCTCTACAGGACGGCAGAAAAGTCTTTGACCATGCAGAGGTATATCAGTGTCAACAGCATTCAGGCACCCTGCCTACCCTTATCAACTTACCCTTTTCCCATTTCCACCTTATCAAAAATAATCATCTGTATTCTCGGGGCCTTTTCACGCTGTGTTTTTTTTTTTTAAATGAACATTTGCGGCTTCAGCTTGTTATCACATGTTGACTAACACAAAATATTTCTGTCATTTATCAGCTTCCTAACGTGGAACCCAATATGCTTTATTTCTCTGTCTCTCCACACCTTCATGAGCTTTGTTTGTGTTATCAAACCACCTGGCTACTCTGAAGATGCAGCAGGAGGTTTTCTGAGACTTCAGTTAAATCGGCACACAGAGGGAGCACACTATGGGATCTGCTCTGCCTTTTTGTTGAATTAAAAGACTATATTGGGGTCTTTTTATCCTGGAGAAGTCCACTAAAAAAAGAAAAAAAACATTGATGTCAACCCAATACCCTGTTTTTTGTTTTTATTTCCCCTCTGATTGTCTTAGACCCCTGGTATACTGCTATTCAATTTATCTTTATTATCTAATTAATTGTAATTTTATGTGCATGTGTTTTGAAACCCATCACACTGCAGTTGTTATAAATATTACTGTGTTGCAAGGTCTAAATAACATCCATGTAATACCATATTGCTTTTTTCCATGAGTAAGTGGTGAGACGAGGCTGATGATGGGAATAGTTTTTTTTACACTGAGTTTTATTTGCAGTTCAGACTGAATTGAATATGTTAATCTTTTCAATCTTTTGTTCAACTTTTATTAATTACCAGATGCATGAACCAATCTGCAATTATTGGAGGTATTTCGCTCCACAATCAATTAACCAACCTGTGCAAGTCATTTTGAAAAGGAATAGCTTTCAAGTCCTGTTTTAACAATTATGCAGATGTTAACATCAAGGCTGTCGTACCCGCACAATTAAGTGCTGCTGTTATTAGCTTGTAATCTTTATCAGGACCGATGCACATCTAATTTATTATGCATAGACAATAGACACATGGATATGCAGACAGATACAGTATGTAGAAAAAATGTTTCCTCTTTTAGCACATTCAGCTCATATAGCAGAGTTTTGACTTACAGCTTCGTTGCATGCTTGAAAAAACATCTGTCCTGGAAGCATGCGCACTATTACTATTGTTGTCAAATTGGAGCTGCAGTTTATAGCTTAATAATGCCGTCATCACTCACACTGTCACTGACCATCACATGTTCCACGCTGGCTGTATGTGTGACACTGATTTATTCCACCACTTGCTCTGGGTGAAAATAAACATCCAGTCAGCATCTGTTGTGCCAGACTGTCTTTGTCCTATTTTTTTATTTTCATTTCACTTTTTCTATTTAACCATCACACAAACTTCAACAGCTTATCTATACCAGCCTCTTTTCTTTACATTTTCTCGTAAATTCCTCTTTTTACAGTTGCTGCCAGACTTGCTTCTGTTTTTGACCTGAGCTAAAATGCTATTTTAGCGAGAGCGAGAGCACTTTTGTATTCCTATATTAGCTGTACAGCCCAGGCTTTTGCAGTACCCGTCTTTTGTGGAATACCCATAAATAACGTGTGACAAAGGGCTGTGTGGGACAATCCTTGGCCTGCTCCTATGACCTCTCAACAAAGAGAAACTCGACAAAAACAAACAACTCCCCTTGACACAAGGACGCGATCTAATTTGGTGCAGAGAGGCTGAAACACGGCTTTCCATTCCAGAGTCTTTGGGGAAACTGATTCCAGCTCAGCACACCCACATCAGGTCTGGCACATGGAACCTGAAAAGAAATCAATGGCAAAGACTTAATAGGCATCCCATAATTGGGCTCCATTGAATCTACCCACTGTGTTGTTTAGGAAGTTTTGTAAATACCAGCAGAGAATAACAATCTGGGTGAAAGTAGCTTAGATGCTATTCATTGATTTTTGTATTTTTACTTTTATTTCCGACCTAATTCTCTGTGTTATGTGAAGGCTTCAGAGAACAAGAACAAGACAGTCTGTACCATAAACACAGTTTTACATTTACATATATTAACACATGGGAACTGCTGATCGGTGCTGCATATATCTGAAAGTTTAAGCACTGCAGTTACCCTTTTTTTTGTTTGTTTGTTTTCATTTTTTTAACGTGATATTACTGGAATCAGTGTTGGGCAAATAGGTGCAAACAAATAATATTAAAGGCTATTGTCTGAGTTACAGGTTGCACAAGCTCGTATGAACAGGAATGAGAAGAAGTAAGCAAATTTGCTTAGTTATTTGAAGAGTAAAGCCACGTATGAGCAGAATTCGGGTATCAGGGGACGCAGCGCCCTCCTTTAAGATGTGGGTCGAGCAGGATCCGATTAAAAATGACCTCGGGCTTAAAATCTAGCAGACTGGCTTTGCTAAAAAGAGAGATGGATTCCTTACACCCAGACACTGAATTAAACATTTACAGTGTGTCCTGTGAAGTATTAAAAAAATAACTTTAAATACACAGGTTTAATTTGTCCCTTTCCAAATAAACTGAAGGGGAAATGTTACTGTTCCTACATGGAGTAATACTACTTTGATGTGCTTTCTCCATTGTGGTTACATATTGGACGACCGTATAGAAAGGTGTTTCACAAAAACCTGTTCTGGCAGGTTAGTGTAGTCAGCTGCTGGCAAGATGTGATTCAGATATTAAAGGTTTTGTTTAAAAAGGAGGAGAGAAAAAAGGGGTTAAATGTATGTGGAAAAACATAAAAGGTTACTTTCTACACTGTAGAAAGGTTTCTACACTGGTTGTAATTGTAAGCAAGCACATGTCCATGTACTTTAGGTTATACTTGGTGAAATGTTGGAAACATGCACTACACATTACTCTGAGACATCCATCCATCCATTCTACCCATCTACCGCTTTTCCCTGAACAGGGTCACGAGGCTGGAGCCAATCCCAGCTCACAATAGGCGAGAGGCAGACAGGTTGCCAGTCCATCACAGGAGTCTCCAATCAGCCTATCCCCAAGGTGCTATCCCCATTCGTCTGTTAAAACTTATATAGCATGCCTTTGTATTCTGACTAAACTGTAGTCTGTGCTACACACATGCAATAAAAAAAGATTACTTTGTAGAACAAGGTAGGGCTCAATGGATTGCTGTGTGCATCATGCTAATGTTCTGTTACTAAGCTAAAATTACCCCAAAGTCACAAGTCATTTCAGTGAAAGTCAAAGTCAAGTTGCAAGTCATTCATAAATTTGTCAAGTCGAGTCTGAAGTCATTAAACTCATGACTCAAGTCTAACTTGAGTCCAAGTCCTCTGATTCGAGTCCACACACCTGCAACCATGTTGTCAGTGTTCAAGCAAAAGGCAAATTACATTTTATAACTGTCTGCATGAATATGAAATTGTTGAAAGGAAAAGTAAAATAGTGATTTGTTATAAAGTAAAAATGACATATTTATTTCCACATAGTCCGGAATATTGCATAAAACCAACTGAACAAACTCACATCCACAGCACATCATAGTTGTGTCCCAAAGTTTATGCTCATTTTTGTCACATTGTCACACCATTGGATGAATATCTGCTTATTCAAGCAGAAGTTTACAGAAAAGCTGCTTTTTTTGTCTAATGTACCAATGATTTCACATTGAGCTACTCAAATAAACCCAACAGTGTTTGGTTGCAGTGTGTGTTTCTTTGTAGTCTACGTGGTACCCCGTCTTCAAGATGGGGCATCTGCCACTCATGTCCCAGCTGGATATATCAGTATGGTAGCACAAAATTTGCTAGTCTTTTTCAGATGTAGTTCACTGCAGCTCCTGCCTTTTGTTATGTTTCAAGTGGTCCAAAATATTGTTAGTCAGAACATTGATTAGTTAGCTGATTTAAAGGTTATGTGTTGTAGGAATTTGCTGCTTGTTACATAATAGATAATTATTCAAGAACTAGGTGAGATTTTCACATCAAATCAAATTTTATTTGTAGAGCATCTTTCATACAAAGAAGCACAATGTGCTTTACATATATTAAAAACAACAAAGAACACAAATACAACAAAGAATACACACCTAATTATCTGCACATGCACACAGACATACACGGCACATCTCCAGAAAAAAAACATCCCATATCTCTCGAGCCAACAAGCAATCAATAGAGAAAAAATATAACATCTGGCTTGGCACGCTGGGAGGAAACATATCCTCAGGATCCTTTCACACCAAGTACCAGCCAACCACAGACTGCAAGGGGCATCCCACTGAAAAGGCTCGATCCACACCACAACCAAAAGAGTCCCAGAGAAAAGCCATCCCAATGGCACCGACCCTGCAGACTGAGCAGGCACTGCCCTCAGTGTAGAGGATCCTTATGAGGAAAACACAGGGATTAATAAAGTTTAAGACGTTCAAACCAAACGTTTTATGTGAAAGTGATTTGCATTTCATGCATTCTCATTTTTTAATCTGCATTTAAGTTTAATCCCCTTCACACAGTGGCCAGTTTGCAAAAGTGCTCGGTAAAAGGTTTGGAAGAATAACTCACTTGATCCATCCTTTCTAATTAGGTAAACATAAAACCTTAAAAATGAACATAGAGATAGTAAAATATCACATTGACAAGTAAAGGAAAAAAAAAACTTTCTTTTATGATACTTTGTTAAATTAAATACTTTTTCATTCTCCTTATGTTCCTGTTATTGGCAATTTACATTCATGTTGCATTTTTAATTACCTCACTTTGGAGCTTTTGATTTTCCATCTCTTCCTGCTTGTGTTCTGTTTTTAATCTGTAATCACATTGCACCTTTTCATCTCCTGCTTTGTCCTGATAATAATAAAACAGCAAGCTCCTTATTTAATTGTGCTGATTGTTTTTTATCCAAAGTATATGATGAAAAGTGCACCAAATGGATATAAATAGCAGCGGCAAATATTGAAGAATGCATATGTAAAATATTGCATTAGCTCATTAGTGCAATTTTAATCTCATTCTCTGTAATATCACCACCAAATGCTGTAGCCACCCATTGGAAGAAGACAGAGAAAAATCTACCTGGCTTTAATGCATTGCAGACAGGATGATCTTGTTTTAACCACTAAAGTTTTGTGGATAGCAACCCTGCATTTTGTGTGTGCAACACAACCCAGAGTGCTTTGAGGAGCAAAGATGAACAGTAGATCTACAGTGAGTTAACAACCGTGATATAATCATCAAACATTTGAGGAAAAAAGAGGAATATAGATGGAATATTTGAAATTTTCAAAGAGCAAAATGAAATTGGATTAGTCTGGTCTTCAGTGCTTCAGATGACATGGAATTAAAAAACCGTCGTAGAACCACACGGATAAGAGATTACCGAGGGAGACCATTGTCAAGCACTACAGGGTTACATTTACATGTCGCTTCAAACAATTTGCTACATTAAATGGAAGCTTTGTTCAAAGGCAGCATCAACTTCTCCTAGCTCAGGGACATCTGGGATGTACCGTCACACTCTGAACACATGAATTACGCTTCAATCAATTGGCATTTTAACATCTGGTTTGGAAAAAAAATGATCAACGTGCTTCAGATTGAAGATGACAACAACCATCCATCCTGTTATCAATTCAAAGAAGTCAGTGAGAATGTAGGGATGTAAAAAAAAGATGGAGGGGTGTAGAGTCTCCCAGCACAGTCGGAGTGAAGACATGGTCAATTACTGGTGCATCCAATCCCACCTGATTGCCTGGAAATGGCAGGAGGAGGGGGAGGGTCTGACCAAATTGGTGAGTCATCAAGGGGAGTTGGGTGGGTGTGTGGCAGAGTTGTTCATGAGCATGCATGCATGTGTAAGTAGGTGAGTCTGTGAACTTCCTTTCAGTTAATTTCTCCAGTCTCTGCCACCTGTAAATGAAACCTGATGGTCTTGGGAGAAAAGTAAGGGAAGACACCAGAGAGTACGAGAAGGTAGGAGAGTGGGGCTGAGCATCAGGTCTACACAACATTCCAGGAGATAAGGCTAAGGAGCCATTCAAGGCTAGTGGAGGGAGCCATATTAAGATAACAGCAATTGCTTTGGTTTCAGGCTGGAGCTAGTTTTGTCTGTCTAAAGGCTCTCAGTGGCCTCTATAACCTCAAACAGTCTAATTACGGGTCAGTTTCCATCCAGCCAAGCGTCCAGCTTTTCTAAGTTATTAACCACCCCATGGACAAGCTCAGGAATTGCAACAAGCTTGCCATTTTAGACATTTGACATCCATGCGGCGTTTTGATTCTGAGTGACGATAGCACAGCATACATTCCCACAAAAGTTCATCCGCTTGCCGATCACTGCCAAGATTTTTCACATTTTTCAATACACCAGAAAACTGCCAGTTGCAAACAGCAGAACGCCAGTCATGAATCCAACTGAAGACATGTTTCATGACCTTCTACATGGTCCATCATGTATCCAGCCACAAACGTCTGGACATGTCAGAAGCAAGAACAAGGAAAGCCAATCTCTGATGGTATGAGGTTGTATCGGTGCTATTGGCAAAGTTTATTTCCATTGAGATATTAGCAGCGTAAACCTTCTATGTATTTCCACACTCCGCACACATTAAAAAGACTTGACTTACAAAGGAATACAGGTACTGGGCTCATCTACCCCCAACAGAAAATGTAAACAATGTTTTAATATAATGTGACAACAATTATATATAGTTACATCTTATAATGAAATAAGTCTTCAAGTGATTCAGCACAAGGTAAAATCAGTGTAAAAAGGGCCATTACAAAGTGGTAGAAATGTTTCTTATGTGCCCGAAATGCAATAAAGGATGTATATTAACAAATAAATAAAAAGAGGTCCACAAGACCAAACCTAAAAAACCTTTAACCCCCTAACATCTACATTTAATTCAATTAAATAAATACAAAGTACATATGTCGTGCACCGGAGGGCCCCAGCAACCCAATTAGCCGCTGTGACCCCGCCCCTCACCACAATTTATCCTCCCGGGCAACGGACAACG
>JBAMHV010000019.1:3691749-3706728 GCA_037177535.1 Pseudomugil gertrudae
ACAATCACCTCACGATCCGTCAAGGCAGCTGGGGAAATAAAACAGGGGAATGAGCTCCTGCAGTCACGCACCACAATGACCAGCTTGTGCCCCAAAGCTAGGCCCGTTAACGTCCCTTCAGGGAAGACTTAGCAAGCGTTGATTACTCAGATCTCTGCGTCAGTTGCTCCACCACTATCGGCTCCCCGCCTTGATGCTGACTGTGAGCTCCTGTGCATCTGGCGCTGCTGCTGCTCCCCGATCCGTAGATGGCCTGGCCTAACTCCGAGTCCTCACACAGCTCTCGGAGTGGTTTTGTCCTCGTGTCTGCCCTCTGCAGCCTCCTTATATCTGCCAAGGTCCTAATTGCTCCCAGGTGCAGTCAATCATTGGAGTTCCGCAGTGATTAGGACTGGTCTGCAGCCCTGCCAGTCTCACATCCCCCATACAACGGAAAGTGTCTTAAGTTTCAGTCTCAAAACAGTTCAAGCAAAACACAAAACCACCATAACCCGACACCACACGCGACACATACATGAAAAAATGTATGAACATACTGAAAAGAAAAAAAATATAATTAAATTTTAAATAAATGACAATAAATACATCTTTATTGTATACTGCCTTGCACTCAAGCTGTTTTGTTACTATTATTGATATTCCTTTCTATTCCTCTTGTCTGTGTTGTGGGCTTCCTTTACTGTGTCTACAGATGGAAATGAGCAACCTGCATATTTACAGCAAGGTTTTATGTTCATTAATAACTGTCCCATTCAAATATGTGTAAAAAATAAAAACATAAATAAGAAAAGGTAATGGCAAATAAATTAGTTCAATTAATCTCATTAAAAAAAGACAAAAAAAAGAGGTTTGTTGCAAATTTGTGACACCAGGCAGCAAAGGGTCGATAATGATAGAATAGATTTAAGTTACTATTTAGGACACCCATGAATCCATTATTCATGTAACATGGTGTAAGGTTCTTGTGTTGCTACCCCGGGGCAGTCTGGTGAAAACATGGCAGCCAATCTGCACCACCACTCCGATCGCCACGGACATCATACACCAGCAACGCTGACACTGGAGGGGTGTGTGTGTGTGTGCGTGTGTGGGTGTGTGGGTGGGGGGGGTGTTAAGATACATGCCCAAGAAAGCAGGATTTAAAGCGCAAACATTTCTGTCTTTGGACGACCTGCTAGACCCAACGGTTCCTCACTCTTATCCTCTTTGCATTTATTAATAATTGTTCCTGTAATAAAATAATCAGGAAGTAACTCATAACATCCTGGTTACTAAACCTCTACATCAACTATCTACAGCAATCACTTTAATATACACATCTTGTCACAGATCAGATGGAGCAGCAGATTATTATGAGATAAGGCTAACAATGTTAAGCATACGCAATCAGCAAACCACCTGAACAGTCATATTTTGGAATAATTACTGAGCTAATTACGAAACCAAATGGCATGACTTTATCTACATGAAGAGTAAAGTGAATGGGATTAGAAGTGTAGCTTGTGTTTGATGCTCACAGAGAAAAATCTTCAAAGCAAAAGCCAATTTTTTAATCTGTGTAAGAAACCCCACGTGTTTTGTCAGCATCTGCAGCACATGTCTGTTAATCAGTTGTTAGAGATAAAACCCAGGAGGGGAATGATCTTTGCCTGAACATATGTATTGTTGCCCAAAAGAGACATTAACACAAGTAGAGGCCAAGAAATCATTGGATGACTAACTTTTTAGAGCTTTGTGCTGACTGAGAAAAGCTGCCTGATATTTATTTTCATATCAAGGCCCTGGACTCATCGCTACTTGTAACACACACCAGGAAGGAAATTAGTGCACAGGGAGTAATCAATGCAAATTACTCACAAGGTCCAAGGAGAGCAGGGTCCACAGGTGGGTGTTCGGGAGGTGGAGCAAGCACAGCACAATGCATCCAGGGCAACAGTTCAGCAGGAGTGTTTGCCACAACAATTAAGCTACAGCAGACAGAGCCTAAATTTACAGACTAGCGGAAAAAAGATGAGAACTTCTTGGGGGACGGTTGTAGCATCAGTGAGTACACATGTTATTAAATTTGCTTTTATTTTACTTCCAAAATCTATCAGACCATGACTGCAGAATTATTCGGAGAGCTGGAGAAGGTGTTCTGTTTGTGGAGGGTGCAATCACTCACTGGGAAGTATAACATTTTATTATAGGGTTGCATAACTGAAAGACAAAACTGATTAATCAATACATTTCAATACCCTGTGAGTGTTTTATTGATATATACAATATATCATGTATCATGATATATACAATATATAATGTATTACTCAGTTGTTTTTTAAACCATTTATGAATCTTTACATTTCTAGTATAAACAAAACTAAGATAGACAAAGCCTCCTATGTCCTAGTAAATTTCTGAAGAGCAAAAGTGAAGCTCATTGGGGGGTTACTACCACAGCCATGTTGGCAACATAATTGCTCTCAGAAAAAAAATTAAAAATGGAAAGAGATGTGCTCAGAAAAGGGCGGTGAGCATGGTGGTAGATGGTTAATTATCCATCAAGCTCTGAACTGCTTGTAGCCACGAGCTAAGCTAACACAGATCTAACAGAGCTAACTAACAAACAGAGGTAGGTGGGCTATAGCTAAGTTATTCTTAGGCGGCTAAAATCTGTGTTTATGCTACATTCTGCCTTTCATGCCGCAATTATTGGACACATCCCAATCCAAAGGACACACCCATAATTATGCCAAACTTTAAGATTCAATAATGGATGAGTAATTTAAAAAATAAAAAATCACTCTACTTCTATACTCAAAGTTGTTCTGGTGGTAAACTCGATCTATTACACCTAAAATTAATAAACTGTGAATTTGGTCTTTTTTATCATGAGATAGCCCCTGGTCTTATTTATTTATGTGTTTATTTACAGACAAATACTTTGGCAGACATCCAAAATGGAGAGCTTGATCTTACATATTTCTGATCTTGCATCCTAGGAAAGGATCTTTAAGTGAAACGCAGAGCCAAACCCAGCCCAATAAGATGTGAAGCGCCCTGAGATGACACTGTCATGAAGTGGCGCTATATAAATAAAGTTGAATTAAATTAAATTGAACCCAGCGTGTCAATTCCAAGCATTGTGGTAAACTTGACTCGATGTTTCACGAGGCCGTGGTTTCACCATCCCTAACCACAGCATCTACCATCATCATCCAGCTGATAAAGGTCTTGTCAAGGTTGAACTGTGAATCATTCCTAGAAATTTGACAGCTTATTTTATCTTGGCTCTTCATAATTATCTCCTTTCCATATTCTCTTCTCAGTTCTGACAAGTAGCTGCATTCACTGGCACAGAGCCCAACACATTTTAAAATATCTGATTGGTTCAGCATGGTGTCAAACAGATTTAATGAGCTACAGATGAACATATTTGATGGACCAGTTGCAAGGAAAGAACACCAGTTTTCCACATAGCCCTGCTCAAACACACATGACTCAAACAAATGAGCCATTGTGCAGAACTCGATAAGCTGGAAATAATTTGATTCTTATGTGGTAAAACAGGAATACAGTACGTGGAAAACCTGCTCTCATAAGCCTGGAATGGGTAATCCTGATTTGGATTTAGTATTGTACAGTATTTACTCAGACACGAGGACCATAACCAACAGAGGAGGTGTTAATTGGAGTGGACTGGGTCAGAGTTTGTTGGGTTGCTGGTTGACTAAGTTTAATGTGCAGTCTGATGAATACATAAACCATCCAAAAAAAACTGTCCAGTGTATCTGATGGCCATACTATGCCTGCCAGTAACGCATATTAATACTGCCACATCTCAACCAATATTATAGGTGTATTCTTTAATATGATCCCAAACGTAGACCACTTACACAGACCTTGGTTTGTAGAAAGTTATTAATGCAATAATGCGATGCAACTTTCAAAGAGAAGTCCTAATAAATAGGACTTAAGGGGTTAAGAGTTTAAAAAGGTCTAACTGTTCTGTTTCAGCTTGTTTAGGGATAAGTCATTTATATCTAAAGATGCCAGAGGTCACAGTTCTTTCTGCACTGCTTTGTGTGCAGCAGTGTTACAGATGTAACCCTCAAGGAACAAACTAAAAACTCGCCGTTGGGCTTTTTTTTCCATTTTGTTTTTTCTAAATTTTTTAGTGATTCATTTATTTATTTATTATGCAGGAGCTAGTAATATCTATTTGTCCATTTATTTATTTATTTTAGTAGCAGATCATCCTAATTTGATGAGGATATTCAAAGAGCACTTTGAATATTAAACTATGGCTAGAAAAATAACTTTCCTCATAGAATTTGAGTTTTTTTTCCCTGTAATCCCATCAAACTTGACCCCCCTGATCATTCTAAACCCCATCTTATCTTAGCTCTGCCACCAAACCTTTCATTTCCTCAGCCTGTTATATCTGACTTGTTCAAGCAGTTACTTCCACCTGTAAGTGATGATGTGACCTTTATCTGGACACATGAATTACACACACATGCACGATGAGCCTTCCTTCTCCAATTTGTAATATCACACACCTACTTAATGATGCACATAAATTATTTATCTTTTCAGTGTTTCATTCTTATTCTTGCCAGTTTGTTGCACATCCCCGTGTAGCATGATAAAACGCTTCATCACTGGTCAAGTGGAACACTCTGAATACAGAGCCATGTGGAGTATAAAGGTTTATACCCAGCTGTAAGCTGTTAGTGAGGTATGAAATAAATTGCCAGCTCCTCAGACTGCATGACTTGTTTTGAAGCCTCAGATTATCACTTCCATGTCTCGACTGAAATCCAATTTGTTTTCTGTCTGAAAAATTTTGACAAAAAAAAATAAACAAGAAGAGTAACACAGGAAACAGGAAGTTGGTGGTATATTAGAATGCAAATGTGCTCTGGTGCTGTGATTTCGCATGCCATTATCAGAAACCTTCACGGGGAGAAAATCACTGCGCTGACTCGTTCTAAGAAACATGACATTTTAGGAGATAATCGTTCTGTCTTTGTTTTTTTTTACAACTGTTATTCAACTTTTTGGCTGTTTGAGATGTTTTTATTCATATGCTTTGTGAACTGGAGAACAGGTTTTTGTTTTCTGTCCTTTGGTGGAGCTGTGCAGATTGGCAGTAAAAAGATCTATGGAATATGAGCATGGGATATAAACCCATATCCAAGTGGCTTAAATTTCACATACAGAGTGGGGCATCCTGTGCTGGGTTGCTCTTGTGTCACTGTTTCAAAATGTGGACATTGTAAAATAATCAGGTAATCTTGAAACAGCTCACACAACTATGGAACAAGATGAGATTGGACGAGGTTTTCCCCAAACCTTCATCACTACTTATAATAGTTTTTTTTGTTTGCTCTTTTCTCCCCTCTCCTTTTTCACTGGATTGTATTGTAAACAGTCATTCACAGTGTCAAATTCATTTCAAATACTTTTTGAGCCAAGCTGCAAAAAGAGAATTTCTTTCCTGTGGCAGAACAAAATTCAGAAAGAGGAGCGCTGCACACCCCCACCTCTACCCTACTCTGAGCATTACTGTATATCCAGTCAGTTTGTGCTGCATAATTTAACTCCATCTGTGAAAAAATGTGGAGCTTGAGAAGAAGAAAGGCATGAGGAATGTGCCTTCCTGTGTTTATGGTGTCACTTTTCATATGGTAGCTGGGTGATAAAACAACTTTTCCTACCAGTGGCACCCAGGCGTTTAGGGTGAAGATGGGCCATTTCCTTTTCAGAAATAGGTGTCTTTCAAGCCGATGCAAGACTAACTGTGATATTTAATATTTTAGAAGAACTGAAAGCTTGAGTGCTTTCTAACACAAAAAAATGTAACTATATTATAAAGTAGATACAACATCTGCATAAAAAAGCAAGAAGAGACAAGTTAAATGAAATTATCCAATGCTGATAGCTTTTCTTTCAATTTGGGTCACAGTATTCAGACCTATATCAGTATATCAGAAGCTAGCTAATGATCACTATATATATATATATATATATATATATTTTTCACAATGCTGCTTCATTACCTGTAAATAGATTCAGTTATGCAGCTATTATTGATTGACAGGTAGTACATGTTGGCCTATGTCTCTGTGTTTCTTACCTATATCTTCAATTTCAAATATTCCATTTGCAGACCGCTTTGGCGATTTTATGCCGGAGGTGAATTTTATAGAGTTCCTTTGCAGTTATCTGGGCCCGGCTCTGATGATGTTCCCCTCCAAATGACCTCCATTATCTGCCGCCCCTGGTTGATGTCCATTGCGAGCCCCTTGCAATGAGGGTTTGTTCATGTCACACCAAACCCTGTCTTTCACTCTTTTTCATGTCTTCTTACTGGCTATAAAATTGATTATTTTTTCGTATTGAACCTATGGCGATATCTATGAAAATCCTTAACTCTTATTCTGTTCAAGGTGCAGATGAGGAATTCTTTCCTCATTCTAATTCTAATATAATAAAATATAATATAATATAATGACTTTTGACTTTGCTAGCATGCATTGGCTGCAGTTTTATCACTTTTTTTAAAATATATTTTTCACCTGATCATAGACCTCAAGCAGAACCTGTAATTCAACCTAGGAAAAATCTTCATTTTGCCATTTTTATCCTGACTTTCGGAGTGATGGCTTTTTATAGCTTTGCAATGAACAAATGCACTCTGGCTTTACCAACATGGGGTTGTGATACCCAATTCATGGCTGGTGTTTTGGAACCGACAGCAAGACGTCAGAGGCAACCTCGAGAACAAGTTATATGACAGCTTTGTCAAACATCCTTTCTGGAACACCCCTCTGTTCAGCATCTGGCCCAATGTTGGTTGTCATGAGTTTGATCACGAGTTATTTTTAAGGCAAACTCTTAATAAATGTTTTAAGGTTGTATCTTAAGACTCCCTGCTTTTGCTGTCACATCTACAGTTCAATCTACGGTTCAGCAACTTTTTAACAAACTGCCAAGTGTATGAGTTCTTTATCAACTGTTTATTCAGCAAATTACTAATATCTATATTAAGTATAAAGTATCAGCTTTGCTATTAACTTCACATAAAATTTTCATAATTATAAGTTTAAAGCACCTTACTCATCCTTGCAATATATTCACAAGCAGGGCAGGAATTTCATAGTGACCATGGACCCTTATTGCCCCTTTGTTTGGCTGCCTCATAATCACAGTGGCAGAGATGCCCTGAAAGGGGGAACTTGTTCCTGACATTTGTGGTTTTATGACCAGTGTAGGTTGGATTCTGCCCTGTATGCTGCTGGAGACTCACATGCAGCACAGTGCTATACGAAGCATCACACGGCCAAACAGGAGGAAAATCTAATGCACTTCTAGTGAACTTCTGAGACGAACGTGACTGTAGTGCTGAACTGAACAGAGGCTAGAAAGTTTAGTATATGTGTGAAAGCATATGACAATAAATTTAAAAAATATGATATAATGTGTAACACATAGTTCATATAGCGATGCTAATGGGCTGGTTAAACGTTACTAATAGAGTACTTCAGCGAGTTTGTATGATTTAATTTGAGAATTGACAGGCTCTGAGTGAATTTGAAAGAAAAAAATACTGATTAAAATTTATTTGCCATTAAAAGCCTTTTAAGCCTAAATTTACCCATATGTGTTGTTTTGCAGTTTATTTAAACTCTACTGTGTTCATTTTATTTGCTGTTCAATAAATGTTCCCATTCCCAAAATGATGTTCAAAATATTTTAAAATGTCAAAACTCAAGTTTCAAGGTTTCAAAACATTTTTGCAAACATGCACACAGTAGTTTTCAGATCTCATTACAATGTTTTAGCAGGTTTTTCAAACTAATGTGTTGAGATAAATGCCATATTTATAACTGAAAATGTCCATTTGATAACAGCAAGGGTGCAACAGAAGGTTTGAATCTCTGAAAACATGAGGTTGAAAATCTGTAATATACATGTTGTACCTTTGAAAAAGAAAACATCATAGTACAAAATTATGCTTACAGAGATTCAAACTGTTTTTTCAAACATTAAAAAACCATATTCAAGGTTTCAAAACTTATTTTCAGACTTGCACAACTTTATTTTAGGTTTTTAATTTTCAAACACTGACTTTCAAGGTTTCAAAACATTTTCTTTCAGCCACAGTTGAAGGCAGGAATCTAATCCCATGTGTCCATGTCCATTATTGTTTCTTTTTCTCTTAATATACAGTTTCTAACCATTTTCCAATAAACAATATTATCCCAGCAGGCACTGAATGGCATGCTGATAGGGTTTTTGCTTTGATAACAACAACACACTGAGATCTAAATTCCTTCCAAGGGCAAGCTGTTCCTAATTGGCTATTAGACATACAGATAAATAGTCTTTGATAAAAAAATATATATATATTCTTAACGTAAGCACAAGTAGATCTGAGTTAAATATGATAAATTCAGTTTTGGTTGAAGCTGAGACTTATCTCCTTCTTACCCTACCATGAGCCAACACATCACTGTGTTGAATATAATTGACTGTCGTGCGGTGCTGTGAGTTGCTAAAGATTTTAAACACTACTAAACACTTCCTGTTTTAACTAAGTGGTAAGCATGTATGCTGACATTATATCTTTACACACAGTTATAACCATATTTGTTTTTCATGTTTCTGATTTCTTCACAGTGTGGGTAATAAAAACTTGGAGTGGGCTGTTTTAGCTGGTTAAATAAAGTGCATAAAAGGTAGCAATGGTCCCTCTGCTACAGTACAATTGTTTTTATTTTAAGTTAATATTTCTGTCATTCACAGCTGTCCACATATTACTTGTATTTATTAGTGGTTTTTGCAGAACATACATTTAAATTTTGCATCACTTAAATCTAAGCAGAACCTTTTTAAGTAAAAATATTTGTTTGTTTTATCTCTTTAAATTGGCACAGTGCCAATGGATACAAATGAATATAAATTAAATAAACTTTTGCTTTGTTTTTTTTTCTTAGTGATTGTAATCTGATTGGTAATAATAAATCAAATTCCATTTATAAAGCACTTTATATATGAAAAGCCTATAGTCTTCATGAAATTATTTAGCACATTAAAAACAAGTCTTCACACATACAAGTGTAAAAATAATTTATTAAAAAAACAGACTTGACTTACTCTGTCTCTGATCCACACATACACACACACACACAACATGTATAAAGTCATAATCTTTACAACACACGGTAACTCACCCTTACGGCTGCTGTGTAGCAAAGCAGCTGCAAAGCACTGGTCACTTATAGTTCACTCACATACAGGAAAATAATTGTATTATTTATGCTGTTTAAATGGATTAGGCTTGAACAAAAAAGAAACTAGATTCATTCACATAGAAAAATCTGAAGTGTGAAAACTACCCTTTGCTAAACTCTTTTTTTCATGAGCTGGAGTTGAAGAGGGCTGCAGCTGTCTAAAGATATTCTGTAAAAAAATAGCATCTGAAGACTGATAAAATAATGTGCAAAGTAAAATATTCTGTTTTCTATGTGTTTTTTTTTTAGCCATTTTTCAAGTAACATCCCTTCACACATCCTCTAGCACTTTATTTTGCTATCACAGTATCAAGTACTGCAAGGCTGTAATTAATGTCGGGTGAAATGTGTCTGACAAACTCATTTTTTTAATAATGTTGTGAAGACATAAATTAAAACTAAGTGTTCACAAAACTTTAAAGATTCATTGGATTAAGTAAAACTTTAGCAAAACTTTTTCTTTCTTTTCCTTTTTTTGTAAAGAGGCTTTTCAACCAAAGATTTGCATGTAGTGCATTTACATGTTGAATTAAAACTCACTGCCCCACCAGTCAGGACTGAGATGCACTCATGTGTGGAAGCAGCCATAACCTTGCAGGAGATGCAGTGTTAAATCGCCGTTATGAGGGGAAATTATTACACTGAAGAAGCTTAACTTGACAAGTAGTATTTTTGCTGCTGAGTATTACAGTTGTTTACTTATTTAGTTTTCTGATTAAGTTTTTGTTTCCATTTTTGAATGCAGGTACGAGAGTTTATTTACAATATATTGTCCTATCTGGGGACTTAACACTGCCATGATTTTATAGTCATTAATCCTTTTGGGGGTTCTATCCACTTTACATCGTCTACTCATCATGTAAAAAAAGATTAACAAAACTGCATAGATTAAAGTAAACAGTAATGCAGATATTGTGCTGCTGCCACAGGAGCTTAAAGCATTCTTATATGGGCTAGCTTTCACATAATTTGAACTCTGCAGCATAACAAACCATTTCTGAAGGTAAACCATGAAGAAAAATGAGGCTTAAACTGGAAAAAAAACAACTAGTTTCTTTAAAAAGTTTTTTAGAAAACAAAGCTGAACTGTAATCATATTATTCCTGTCATATATTCATTGTAATATTTTTTCTTTTATTCATAATTATTTTTTTTTAGCTGTCGTTGCTTCCAATATGGGTTACAAACCAAAAACGAAAAGATTGAAACTGAGGCAGTTTGTGGTGGAGGCTGATGGTCCTCCTTCGGTTTGCAGAGGCGGACAAGCTCAGTGCAGAGTGCTAATAGCTAGAGTAATTAAAGTGGGCTCAGTTCCTCTCACCTTTTGTCGTATGTGTGTGTACTGTATAAAGGCCAGAATGGTTGCCAGGTCCCAGCTTCACTAATGAGGTTTGGTGGGGAGTGGCAATGCTGCCGCATGATGTTGTTTTCTCCTGTTTTTTGTTCTGTGACTCCAGTTCACATACCTCAGCTCATTACCGCACATGAGAAGAGGTGTCAGTGGAGCTGTGACCCCGATAGTCCCATTCATTACCCTGCATTCTGCACACTGACTCCCGTGGAACAAGCCATGTCCACAGATTCAAGGTGACAATGAAATTTAGAAGAGGAAAAGTGGTATATAAAAAAAAGGGTATACACTATCCACAGGAATGACTCACTCTTTAGTGAAGGGTCGGATTAACAAACGGCCATAATTTGCTATTTGTTTATGAAATACCATCTCGTCTGGGAGTCTACTGAAGTCGTTAGAGGACATTACTGGGAGGAAAAACAAGCTCGCCACACTAATACTGTTCAACATCAAGAGCTGATGCAGAATATTCTATTCATGCTCCGATCACAGCATAATCAAGTGTGAAATTCAGCGTTGACAGGACTGTGTTTAAAACCCTTTCAACACAAAGGGTTGTAAAAATGTCTTAAAAAAAGCCGAAGTTGAGCTGTCCTGTAAGGAAGTGTAATTACATCAGCGTCTCCATATGAAGCAGCACAGTGAGGCGCAGAAAGCCCGACACATCTCTCAGCGCTTCTAAATTAGCTTTTGGATGTGTCATGTCAGAGTTGTTGGACTTATCCTCAGCAGGAATGCTTCCCCTGTTTCTTATTTCCAACCTCCCCCCCTCAACCTGTCAGCTTCCATATCGTGACTGTGGTGTTAGACGAGGCCTCTCACCCTAAAGAGCATCTTCGAAACCCTGTTCATCTTTCCCTGTGGCAGCAGGCACCCCAATCCTATCACCTCTTCCCTCTTCTGTCTCTTCATTTTCCATCTCTCTCTCATTTTCTTGGTGTTTCTTTTCTTTCTTTTTAATCGCAAGCAGATGACCTACATGCATTGCCCTATGGCTCGTTCACGCAGCTCTGGATTTCATGTCTTTTTGCCTGCTCTTGTCTATTCCCTTTTGCTCTCTGTCCTTGTGTCTGTCATCTGATCCCACACTCAGTTTCCTTGTCCACATCGCAGGGTTGTCCTTATGTTAAGGTAAAGGCTCGAAATGCCACCACTACTGCAAGAAAGCTCTTCCTTATCACCTTGCTCGTAGCTGTGCAGACTGAGACTAAGGGAATGGCTTTGGGTGAACTACTAATGAGGTCGCACATCTACTGAAAACATAATTAGCAAGTTTGTTTCTTATTACAATGTCATCTGTATTTTCATTCTCTTGACTTTTGCCTCTGTTGGTAATGATAACAATTTGACATAATTTGTGACATTGGATTCCAGTGGTAATTGTAAAATGAATCCAACATAGAATGCTATTAGGTGTCATGAAAATATCTTAAAAACGTGAAACACATGCACTAAAGTATGAGGAAAAATAACATTGCTACAGAATATTTCTTTTAAGGTTGTTATTAGAAACGTTTGCCTAACATGTGCAGTGTTTTGCTTTAAACTAAGTAGATGTATGATACTAAAAGCTAGAATAAAAAAAATATTTTAAATGATTCAGTTGTATCATGTTAGTCAGACTCATATCAAATGTATTTTATATGGTAAATGTTTATACAGATTTAAAAATGGCATTTGTAAGAAGACATTTCATTTTAGTGGTTTCAACAGATATGAATTAGCAATTAATCTGGTCTCTTTAGAAAAACAATCCCCTACCCATGCTCAGCCACAAAACCGGTATTATGACTTCTGATGCCGGTTTATACTTGAATGAAAAACATCAACAAAACATCCCTTTAAAGCTGAAAGTGCAGGTAACAGGAAAGGAAATGAATAAAAAGTGCAAGGAAAATAAAAGAACAATGGCTTAAAACTTTGATGTAGAGTCAAAACTAAAGTGCGCTTCTTTCTTCTGTGAGGATGACAGACGTAACTGTACATACTTTCCAACCTTAAAAGTTTGCATTGCTGATCTGTTTTAGAAGACATACTAACATACACACATTGTTAGGACACCACATTGCTCAGTGGTGTCCTAATGCTGAAAAACCATAATTAATATTTTTTTCCAGGTGCATCAGGTTATATTTCTTTTCACACTAAAGAATCACATGCCAGCAACCGGATATCAAACACAATTTCAAACACAGCAAAGAAACAAGATTATTATTGGAAGAAGCGTGGAAAGGAGAGAACGTGACTGTCATGTGTTGGACATTTGGGTGGGTTTTGTTTTGGGTTTTCTTGTTTATGTTTCTTGTTTAAGCTTATGTTTTATTAGTTTCTACGGTGTTTTATTTCTGTCATGTATTTAGTTCTGTCTTAGTTGATTGTTGGGTGGAGGTTTTGGTTTTCTTGTGTTCTAGTTAGTCTTTGTGTTTTCTATTAGTTTCACCTGTGTTGGTGTAATTGCTTTCAGCTGTGTGTCATTAGTTCTGGGTGTATTTAGTCTTGGGGTTTTTTCAGTGTTGGTTGTGGGATCATTGTTTGCTGTTAGGAGTTAGTCATAGTTTTCATAGTGTATTTAAAGGTTTCAAGTTATAGTTTCACTACAGTGTGTAGTGTTTTGTTTTTCTGAGTTTTTGGGTTTTTGTTTTTTTTTTATAATAAATTAAGTTAAAATGCAGTTCAGCCATCCTCCTGTTTTTCCACCTGCACCTGGGTCTACACCTCACAGCCGCCGCCGGCAGCCTGACAGAAGCCCTTTGAGACGACTTTGTTGTGATACTGGTTTGTATAAATAAAGTTGAATTGAAATTGAACTGCCTATTTTGTTCTAATTAAAAAAGAATCTAAATTATTTTAATTTTCAGTTCAGTTTATTTCTCACTTACAGTATAATAAAACCCATTAGGACTGTCAAGGGAATTTCATGGTTCCGTATATATGTTTAAACTGCATATTATGGTCTGTATTAGATGAGACCAATGCTTCCAGCTTCATGTCTGTCAGCATGGTCACATCTAATACAGAGCATAATATGCAGTTTAAATATATTTAATGAAGTTTCCTCGACACACTGCTGGAGCTAAGATGAAGCATCAACATATAAACAAACACGGACATTTGGTTGCTAAGCTGTCTGTACTTCCTGTTGGGTTGTGATTTACTGTGGGTGTGTTTACATCATGAAACTGGATCGTACTGGAACCCTGTAAATGGTTCTGTTCTTGTGTGTCTGCAGTTAGTTTCTAAATGAATTAAAAGGAAGAAGAATCACTTCTATTCATCAGGTTAACAAACATTATTGACATTCAGTACATCTTTATTGGTACAGTCAGGGTTAAACAGTCAGTATTCACATGTGTTCTCATGGTGTGCAGCAAAAGTGATGCATCTAAATGTTGCCGATCTCCAGAAGCAGACATGAGCTGCTCTATATACTAAATCCACATTGAGTGATCCATGATAACAACTTTATTTATCTCATTACATTCATATAAATATCACTAAGCTCATGAAAAGACTCGCTCACTGCTGTTCTGTGTGTTATTTCTACAAAGTCCTGTTAGTAATAAACCCTGTTTTCTTCCTCTGGCTGCTCTTTATGCTGCTGTATCTGTTCATACGTTCATTTTACATCATGTAGCTTCATAATCACATAGCTCAGCTCTTCTAGAAAAATGGATGGTGACTGAGATTAAAAGGATGCAGCTTTAAATAAATAGTTACTGCAGGATGTCAGTGTGATTCATCACCAGGTGTAAAAACGAGCTGTGGATGATTCATGTGACCTGTTCTGCAGCTCAGCTGCTACATTAGAGACACAAAGAGACTTAGAGAGTTTCTGTGGTTCCTGTTGTGAGAATCACATCTGTTGCTGCGTAGGTTTTTGTTCAGGCTGCAGGCCTCGTTTCTCACTGTGGAGGGCAGATTTATAACAGGCGCAGTAGTAGGTGGCTGAATGAGCAGCAGTTATGCCTTTCATCATCAGATCACCTCCATTCTCCTTCCTCGAGGTAGAAAATGTGTCTTTCAGAGGATGTTTGAAGCCTGAATACTGTTTTGTGCCACTGCGATCGAAGCGAGTGATCGCTGTGAATGTTCCCGTCTCTGGCAGCTGGTACCAGTAAACAACATCTGTCCCACATTTATCCACACCTGAACACCCGATGGAGACGCTTTCACCAGGTTTCCTGGCCATCACTGAATAGTCCTGAATCAGCTCTGCTGCCATGGCAACCAGCGCTGCAGAGACACAGACAGACAGATGAAGGTCAGTGTGACAGTGTTTGTTCCAGGTGGACTTTCTCGGCTCCTGATTGGCTGGAAACACTCACCTGAACACAGCCAGCACAG
>JBAMHV010000019.1:3738308-3754246 GCA_037177535.1 Pseudomugil gertrudae
GTATAGTATATAGTATAGTATAGTATAGTATAGTATAGTATAGTATAGTATAGTATAGTATAGTATAGTATAGTATATATTGTATAGCATAGTATAGTATACACACTCTATAGTAACTGTATGAAGCTACAACTTAAAAAACATTTTATTCATATGATTACTGTGTAATCAAACTGCGTGTGTCGAGTATTTAAAAATATTTGGGTATACACATAGATGGTACGCTAAGTTTAACTACAACAAAGAGATATAATAAAGCCAGTCAGAGGCTGTTTTTAATAAGACAAGAATTTAAGGTCAATCCTGAATTTTTTGTGTATGAGTTTTAATTCAGAACATTCCTGTAACATTTTTGTATGATTTGGACACTTGACTCTAACAAAGAAATAACTGAACAGAGGTGTGTAAACAGCCAACAAAATACCTTTTACTACACTTTTTAGAATTCAGAGGAAAAATATATCAATAATCAGGGATCACACGAACTCCTAAAATGAGTTCCCTCCTCAGGATGACTAGGCTAATCTCTCAAGACAGGGAAAGAAGCTTGGTCATCTGGGAAGGATACAGAGTGGAGTCGCTGCTCCTCCATATCGAGATGAGCTAGATAAGTTGGTTAGGATGCATCTCTACCTTAACTGTGAGGTGTTCCGGGTATATCCATCCAGGAAGATCCTGAGAAGAACTAGGAAAGGGTGGCGAGATTACATCTCTCTGGAAATGCCTGTGGATTCCAGAGGATAAGCTTTCCAGTATAGCTTGGGAAAGGGAAGACAGGGCATCTATGCTTATAGAAAATGGGTGTATGGGAGTTTGAGCTATTTCCCTTAGGTAGTAGCTCCAAGGAACAGCCTAGGCAAAACATATACAAGTGTTCTTTTATTCCCAACACTGTTACTGTTGTCAACAAACTACAATGGGCTGAAGATCAAAGTGCTGGGTGTGTGTAGATGGTGGAATGCATTTTTTGTGAGTCTTTTTGAGATGTTTGCTGCTGTGATTTACACAAGGACTGGCATTTATGTTTTAATGTGCATTTCATGTATCTACTTATATTTATCTTTACTGTACCTATTCTTGCTGGCAAGATCAAAGACATTTCCTGCTTCGGTGGGAAAATACCCCTAATTCTAATAATTACAAAACCCTGATGACAAAATGAGCTTTGGCATTTACAAGAATCACACCGTTGTTTTTAATCTCCTCTGATTTATTTATCTATTTACAACTTTACATTATGATCTGGATGATTGTGCTTTAATGACGTGGCAATGTCTCTGACTACATTAATAACAAATTCACATAGTCAGTAATCCTTTATGTTTTTCTTTCCTGATTGGCTGCAGCAGCTGTTTCAGTCTGCTTTGAAGATAGAATAGTGTTTGTGATGCCAACTCTGCCTGTTTTACATGAATCCATGTAGAAACATCAGTATTTCTAATAAGTTGAGAACCTGAGTTGACCTAAAAAGGTAAAAACTAAAAACAGTTTTGCAGTTCTACGCCATTGTTAGGATAACTTTAACCAAAATAATTACAAATAAATAAATAAGAATAAAAATATTGGACCTGACAGCTCTTAGCTTCATCTGCATCGCATTATATGCAGTTTTTTTCTTTTAATTTTTCTTTGTGTTTTTTTTAAATCAGTGTGCCAAAGCAGTTCATATATATTGTTATTATTATTTGGTATTTTTAATTAATAAAAAGAATAATTCCTTTACCTGTTTACTTTCTGTCTGACATCTGAATTTGAGTCATTTTTACATCCTGTACTAGAATGCACCTGAGGGATTTTTCTTAGCTTTATTAGAATTTCGCAAGGTTTATTGACAGATGAAATGAAAATTTTACACTTGATAGGGCAGATGAATGGGTCCATGACACTAAATAACTGAATAGATCAGCTAAAGGCAGGATTTTTATGCACACTGATGTTACAACACGTGCATTCAAGTATGCAAAAGAAAAATATTAAATAATATAACATACTGACTTGGTCCCTTTCCACTTGACTTAAACTCACACCTACACATACGTATTTACAAATATCAGAATTATAGAAAACCATGTAGCATTTATCAAAATTATACCTACTGAAAGTGATTTATTTCCTTTTATGTGCAACTGAATTAAAATGCCACATACAGCCTTAACTCTTGTAGATGGAAAAAGTCTACCAGATTTTTTTTTCATTTAAAGAAATTTGAAGCGAAAAGGGGGGGAGGCGGGCTAGACAGTTGCTCTCACAAATGCAGATGGCAACTAGTAGGCAGAAAAGCATTGCTGTTAGCCGGTGGAAAAACCCTGAGAAGAAAAGCATGAGCATCCATCAGGCTGCTGTTGAATGAAGTTCCCTTTGGGGCAACCAGGGCACACAGGCATCTTTTCTCTGTCTCTGCTGCAACACTTGCTACATAATAAGGATCAGCCCTCCTAGCTATTCGACTGTGAATGCAGAGTAAACAATTACAACTCCTTTACATGAAAGGAAAGAGTTGGGAAGCTTCAGTCAGTATTCAGCTACCACCTGATATTGCTGTGTTAAGAAAGTAGTACTCCAATGTCACCCTGACCGCGTAGGCAGTGATCTCGAAGGCTCTTTCATGCCTCATGACTGGGATGGCTACTATCTACAACACAAAATCATAGGTTAATTGAAAATGTAAATGTGAAACTGACCAAATTACACTCTGAGTAAGGAATACTAATTAGGCAAGTTGTGTTGACTGCAAAGAGAATTTGTGCAGGGTGTTGTTGAGGAGTGTTTGCTTGACAGCTGCCTGGAAATGTTTGTTTATGCAATGAATAAGTCATGAGTGCCAAATTTTCTGGCTGGTTACTTTGCAAAAACAATATTGAGGCAAGTGATGGTGATAGTGGAGGGAGAAAGCATCACTCAAGTATTTTAACATAATAAATGAACATATCACTTCATGAAAAGGGCACACAGGTTTGATTGGCTGAGGAGTCTCATTGGCCAGACAGGTTAAGCATGAAGATGCTATTAAAAGGCTAAATCAGATGATGAGCTCATCTGCTTTTTTTGTTATTTGAAAGGTTTTTAAGTGTCAAGAGAGACTACTAAAAAGGTCACAAGTTTAATCTCCATGGTAGCTGGAAGATCACTAGTCTGTCGAATCAGTCGAATACATGAGAAAGACTATACCTGCTCTTTAATTGTAATTTACCCTGGGTGAAAACACCCGGCTACTTAAAATGAAAATTCACTCGATATCTTTACACTGTTGAAGAAGGCTTAGTTCAAGTTCAGGCAGAAAGATGACTTCATCAACAAATGATCCCCTACCTGTCTTAATTTGAAACAAAAAACAGCTCCTTGAACTTGCATGCTAAGTTGTTTCCGCCTTCTCCCTCTCTCCCATTTTAAATTGAATAAAAAAAATCAATGCAGTTTCAATTACCGGTACTTTATAGACAAGTTCAATTCACAGTTAACTTTGCAATCTTAATCCAGGTACAATAATAGTGAGATTTACTCATTATAACAGAATCTGCAAGTATATGATGAGGCACAACAATAAAAATACCTTTTAGTTCTTATATTTAATCAACTGCATATGTGAATTGCTCAACATTAGAATGGAGTGAAATATATTTTCTTAACCACAAACACCTGAACTTACATATAATGTCACAATTTATATTCTAAAGATTTATCTGGGCTTCTATATTTCTAAGTTATTTGACTCTTCTTCTTCGTTCTCACTCACTAACTACAGATCTATGCACATGCTGATTTGGCTGTGCTAACACCTCCCGAGTAGCCTTCCCCATCTCTAGACTGCTTGCTAGTCTTGCATACAAAATGTAGTCCAGTTCTTGAGATTAGTGGTCTGCAGCACAGGCAAGGCCAGATGAGACGGCCCTTGAAGAACCAATCTGAACGTTGCATGCTGCAGGAGTTTTTAGTTCCAAGACTGCAGGGCTAGCTTGCAAGCTAGCAGAATGAAGTCTTATGTTGTCCCCTGACTGGACGCTTGTTTGCTGCCAAAGCAATTTGCTCCAGGAATACTGGGCTTGGGAGGCCATGAAAAGGCCTAGCTACTGGAACTACTGACTTCAGTAGAAGGACTGGGCAAGTGCATTGGTTTCTAACTTGGCTTTGAACTAAGAGCTCGCTATAGCACTGGGTTAGCTCAGCCCTTGTTAAGATTGTGCCTTCTGCAGTTCTTCCCCATCAAATGTAAGCAAGCAAACCTCTCACCAATTCTTGCTCCTTTATCATCTTTGTCTTTACCAGGCCTATTGTCCTACTAACTTTTGTTTGTAAATTTTAAGCTTTATTTTACACAGTATGCTAACTGGCTATATAGTGTCACCCTCCAAATAGTCTGAAAAGTTATTACTGGGAGAAAAAAACCAGTAAAACACAAGGAAAGACAAAGTATTCCACTGTTACCTCCCTTCCTTCCCCTTAAGAGTATTTTGTCACTTGTTTATAAGTAGACACTCCAAAGAGACATGTGAGCATTGTTGTGGGTGTCTAATAGAACCACAATCACTAAATGAGGTTGTCAGTGCCAAAGGAATTAAAACGGCCTGTCTGCACAGCAGCCTAAGAATATGTTGCTGTGCAAGAGGTGTATTTTAGTGAAGCAGCTCATTACTGCTTGGTTTGATAGCATTAGAGCTCAGCTGAACAGATGAAAGAAAAGCACATGTACATTCTCACTGTGGGTTGATTGGCGAGGTGCAAAATGTACTGTCTCCTGTCTTTGGCAGGACTCCCATGGGTTTCCCATTATCTTCCACCAAGATGATGATTTCGAACAGTCAGTTTTGCAGCTCCAACTAGGCAGTTGAAAGGAAGACATGAAACCACAGTGGGAGAGGAGATTGAGCAACCGAAAGGTTTTTTCCTCAAGTGGTGTTGAAAGAAGTGACCACTTTGAGCTTGTTGGAGATCAGTTATCTAAAATATACTTTTGATGACTCTTGATTGCTTTGGAAATTGATTCTGTTTCAGTTGTGATGTGAGACGAAATAATTATGTGCTGTACTTGCTCACCGTGTACAAGGGGAAAAAAACCTGACTGTTGGTTGCGAAAGTCAACTTGCAACCTCACATCAGCAAGGCTGGCTCAGCTTTGTCAAAATAACAAGGCCACAAGCCCGAGGCTTTATGTTCCCCTGTTTAAAAAAGAGAGAGATGAAAAAAAGAAAAAAAACTATGTTTGAGCAGTTTCTACTCGCACCTTAACATCAGAAGTCTGTTACTCGGCACAGATTTTGCTGGGAGGCAGGGTATATTTCTCTGTTGGCACATAGATCAACAAGGTAACCTGCCATCAGGGAAGTGATCTTACATGCATTACCCAAAATCAAACTTTCACAAATGATAACATTGGAATGAATGCCTAGGAAAACCCAAGTCTCTGGCGACTGGGTCATTTTTCATTCAAGGGTGGACTGTTATAAATGTAAACTGGTCGTCGACCCAATGTCCTTGATATAGTGACTGTTATTTAGATTCATCTGGATAACTGGTGAACAGCTGAATCCTAGGAAGGAGATAATTGGATGTTTAGAACAATTCAATTCAAACAGTTGAAAAGAAAAACTACATTTCCTTTAACCATGCTAATGTCTTGAGTGTACATGGTTACCTAATGATCATTAGGGAGAATAGTCATGCTGCTTAAGACTGCTGAATAATGTAAACGTGTAAATTATTAGTTCAACTTCCTTTGACCTTTCCCACCTTCCTTGGGAGTGTTTTTGGCTGGATAACTAGGCGTTTTAAAACCAATTTTCACATTGTGTTTCCTTTACCTTTTTTTTTTATACCAGCCTTGTTGTGTCTTTTACTTAAAACATTAGAATAAAAGTAATGTATTTTCAGTTCCGTCACTGATTTAGATTCAGTTTAATACTAAATGGCAACTAGCAGCACAAGCCAGAAGGAAAATGTTTTTAATTTAGTTTTTTTGTCATTGACAAGCCCAACTGTGATCATAAGTGCCTTGATATAGAAATAGAATTGCATCAAATATCCCTACAATGAGAGATGTGCATTAAAAATAAAATAACTTTTGATGAAGAAGTCTGAGTGTGAAATCCTGTGGGAGGTGAGTTGTCACAGGATGACAGCAGTGTAAATGGAGTGATCACTAAAATTGGCTGTCCAGAAAGAGAAACGAGCAATGTTACCTTGAAGGTGGCTCAACATTGTCTGACTAATGGAAAAAAAAGGGAAAAGACAAGAAAACAGTGTTTTGTTTAGTTGCATTTTAAAACTGCAAACACAAAATGTTGCACCATGCTCTGGAAAGCTTTCCTGGCAATGTTTGTGGCTGGGACATGCTGGTGTTTTGGATGGTTGATAAAGATTTCTTGCACCTACCAGCCATCGTGCTTGCAGTGATGAATGCCAGTTATCACCACAAGTAGTGTTTGCACTCCTGAGGGATAGTTGCTCAGAACAGAATAAAAACTATAGACAGATTTAGGAAAAACCAAAGTTTAAGGAACCTTTTCAGTATTTTTGCTCAATATTAGATTCCTTATATAATTTATGTCGTGACTGATATAAAACTTGGGTTTTTACATAACATGCTATAAACAACAAGCTATTGCACAATATATTTATTCTATACAAAACAGGAAATACAAAACTGAATAGTGTGTGACATTTTAGCTCATCTCTGCCCTCAGGTTAAATGTGACCAACATAATTGTTACCAATAATAAGCGTCACAGCAGGCATTTTCAAGAAGCTATTTGCATAATCGGTTTAGATAATTTGTTTACATTATTATCACTAAAAAAAAGAGAGAAAACAGCATTAAAGAAGGTGACAGTGATCAGGCTTATAAGAGCATACTTGATAATAATTGGGGACCAATTTGACATGTTGTGAATTTGCCCCCTGAGGTTCT
Source organism: Pseudomugil gertrudae (assembly GCA_037177535.1). Classification (NCBI taxonomy): domain Eukaryota; kingdom Metazoa; phylum Chordata; class Actinopteri; order Atheriniformes; family Pseudomugilidae; genus Pseudomugil; species Pseudomugil gertrudae. The sequence goes on from JBAMHV010000019.1 coordinate 3,745,210, forward strand.
GGTTTCTCACAGCTGCATAACCTCAGACTTTACGTAGCTGCTGCTTTAAGTCAAAGTGCATGTATACATATTCACTGATTGATTGATAGCACATAAAACAGGTTTTATGTCAACCAACCAAATGTTTTGCTGTGGATCAGAACACCAAAAAATCATCAATTCAAATGTGTTCACAGTTCTAAGAAGCTACAGTGTTTAGCAATGACTTTACAGAACAATAATATGCTTTTGTTTGACTTTTTTACATGTAGCATCTCCTTTCACTTCCTCATGCTTCAAATTATGTAGTAAATTGCAATAGAAAAGAAAAACAGAACTGAGGGGTTTATCTGCCATTCTGGGAGAGAAAACATATATACTGCCTTTCAGTAGTTCCTAGGATCTTATTACTGGTAGGTTTGTTTTTCTTTTCCTTTTAGAAAATCTGAGTCATACTTTTGTTTAAACATATTGTTTAAATGTTTAAATAATAATTATATAAATAATTATAGATAATAATAATAAATATATAAAACATTGTAAAATATTTACCAGTGATATTTCATGACAGCTTTCTTGGCAACCGTGCAGTGAGGAAGACTTCACAGAGAACACTGAACTTCTGCAGAAACTTTTATCAAACAATTCAGTTTTGACTGATTGTGATTTTTATGTAAAAGGATGATTTGAGCTTTTATGTGCATGTAAGTAAAGATGTGCTTTTACAAAGGGGCAACATCAGCTAGACGAACAGGACGTTGAGCAAATCCATGAGGTGGAACACCTGGGAGACGGTTATTGGCCGCATATGCAGCAAATACACAGTTTTACATGAAATCGCTCTGTTCTGGAAAGATTTCATATCCACAGATGACATCACATCACTTTTCTTGACAACTTTGTGGCGGTTTGTAGTGCTCCAATTATTATGTGTCCCGGTTATGTCCTCCAGAGATTTAGTCAAAACTTGAAGGATGGTTTCTTTTATAGTGTAACTCTCATTATTTTCAATAACACTTTTTAAAAAACATATTTTTATGTATTATTGCCAAAAAAACCTCTTTCATATAATTTTGCTTGCTTTCATTTTTGTACTGCTCCTTTGACTTAAACCAGATATAATAAATCAATAATTTATTCCTGTATATTTAGTTATTTTCATAAACCTGATTAACGAATACCTCCGGTATACATAGAATTTGAAATCAAATGTATTATAAGAATAATAATAAATATTGTATTAGATAATTCCTAATTTCCATTTGTAAAATGCATTCTTGTGTATTCTTGTACATTATAAACTCAAGGTAAACACAAATGTTTGCACATGAAATAGGTGGCAAATAAATAAATCTCAATGCTCAGAGATAATTTATTAATTAGGGCTATAGACTCTTTGCTTCTCTTCTGAGCTGTTTGTGATAAGATAGTTTTTGCATGTGTGTTTCTATAAATATGTTCTACCGTAGTTTAAACTATGTTATGAGAAAACTTAGATGTGGATGTACGTATATGTAAAAATAATTGTACCGTCACAACATGGTAGACAAAGCTGTGTCTCTTTTAACAACCACTACACCACACGATTGGCATCCCAGTAGAGACTGACAGCATGTGGAAAACATTGGCTCTGACATCGAACATGGATAACTTTAAATAAACAATCAAAAACACAAGTATTGGATCATGTGTAAACTTCAAAGTGTAGTAAATGTCTTCATCCAAATCAGTTACTTATGGTTTCAAATTGCAATCATCTAAAAATCTTTTCATAGGTTGTTTATGTGTAAAGAAGCACTGGCTCTTTTCCACACTTTGTGGAACTTCTTGTAGGAATTTCAGTTATGGTTTCAAATCATCCAATTTCTGTTTTTAAGTCCAGTATTGTCCATCAATCCTTGTTAAAAAATGTATGTTCTGAGGAAGAACTTTGGTTAGTGTTCACTACAACAGAGTTATTGCAGTGCGCATGGGCTTGTCTTGGTCTTGATCGAATATTTGAGTGGATGTGATTTGGTGTAAAAAGATAAAATTTGAGGATTTAAAAAAAATTCTGTGTTAATAATTCATGAACTGGAAAATGTGAAAGGGTCTGGTCCCCCAGGGTATACATGTGAGAGGTGATGCCATGCAGACTGGTTGGTCTGCACAGGGGGACTTGGAAATTGTGGTGTGTTTGATGTTACAATAAATAGAAAAGTGGTTTTCTACTATCCCAAGCCTGCAAATTGCTCTATTCTTTCTTTCACACATGCCATCTTGCTACAATATGAAATAACATTCCACAGCATTCTGCAATATGTTCCTTTATTAAAAAGGGGATGAATCAAAGCAATTAAACCATGCACTCCATAAAAAACGAAGTCACACAATGTTCTGCAACAGTGGTTCCAAAACATTTTGAGACACCCCAACATAACATAAATTGGTGGTGTAAATAGTATACACTTTTGTCTGCACACTGAAATAAATGTAGTAGAGATACATACACATCATGGTAACAGGCAGATGAATGGCTGCTGGCCTTTATACACACAGTATACAAACATTAAAAAGGCCTAAACACTTTTGTAATTGAAAACATATGAAAGTTTACATGTTATTAAAAATAATTGAAGATATATTGGTATCTAATCTGACAACCTTCAATGTCATCCAGAAACTCTGAGGGTCCTCTACTTCTTCAGGCAGGTGACATATGGAGGACAGCACGGGTCACTGTGTTGTACCATGACCGGCCTGGGTTAACATTGAAAGCATGCTCTCAAGAGCCTAAAAGGTTTGTACCTTTGTCCTGGTACGGGCCTTATTTTATGTTTGCATTGTTTCCTCAGGATCTGCAAACAGTGTCAGGTAAACAGACTGGCAGGCATAGCCTCTGTTCATCTGCAAATACAAACTGTCATCATTACTACCTCATAAATAGAGGGACACAGTTGTGATGTAAACAATGATTATTACTAGAAATTGTGTGACTCACCTTGTGATAACTGCTGATAGATTGCAGAGGTCGCTAAGACTCACTATTTATAGTCTAAGCCAGACCACTTTGCCACTACATTGCTGATTAGCCAGTCAGCTTTGCAGACCATCTGAAATGATAAGATGTGAACATTTAAAGCAATTATGCACATTAATTAATAATAATTATAATGATAAATTATTAAATTAAATTATAATTAATAATGTACAGGGTTCATCAGTGGAAATATCAGAAAGTCATGTTCACCTGGGATTTAATGCTGTAAAAGGATTTCCTATTCACCTCTGAAGGGCACCTGATTTTATTTTGAAATGCATGCAGACCAGTGTCACTGTAAAACCTGTAACACAAGCTATCTGCTATTACTTTTAACACATGTCTTGCCATCTCTAATTTGCCTTTACTTGGCAATCCTGTAAAAAAATCCTCTTTGATGTTGTTTAGTCCTCTGTAGCCAGAGGAGAGCATAAATACATCTGATAGTGCTTTAATGACCAGACATTTACATAACTTCACCCACATCTTCACCTGCAGTTTCACTGGTTTCATAATTACTTTACAGTTATGTTTTTGGATTGTAATTTTGATAGCTTCAGCTGTGAGTGATACCAGATGCAATACTTTGCCACAGTTTCGCTCTTTGTTTTAGAACCATTGTGATGTTTCCCTTCTTGTTTTATTTTGTCCCTAACTTCTTCACATTCTGAGATAAGTATGACCCTTTTGTTTCCATGGTAAATTAGTGATTCTGTGGTAGATTGCAAGAAGTATCCATGATTGGTTTTACCTGGCTTGATGAAAATGTGTCTGCTCATCTTGGCTTGGTCTTTAGGCAACCAGTTTAGTACCGGCACTCTTCATTTGGATTTAATGAACCCATCTTAGTCAGCTATTTTTATAAATCCCAAACTTTGCCTAGTAAAGTTCTTACAAGCTTTATAAATCAGGCCCCATAGCTTTATACAACGATTTGAAAGACAACTGACAGTGTACTCTCCTCCCTATACCATGTTGGGTTGAAAGTATTAAAAAAAACAGAATGAATTACTTGCATAGCGTTGGGAAAAACATCCATTATGACTGCTTTAGCCAGTGTACTGCCTTATTCAACAAGGACCCTGGGGAGGAAGGCAACATAACAATTTAACTTCAGGTAAAGTTTACATGAATGTCATTCAGATATCTGGGATCTTAAAACACTTCTATGAGGTTTTTTTTTATTTATGAGCTTGGATTTAATTAGGTAAATCTAGTTTGCGAATATACACATGACAATACACTTTTAGATGTATTTGACAGAAATATAACACAATAATAAAATAATAAAAAATACTACAAGTGAAATAAACCAGACTACATTATATAGTCTTACCTTTGTCCAATGAAATCAACACAAGTAGATTCTTTAAATGTGTTCTTACTGTAAAAAGGAAAAAAAGTTTGTGTAAATATGATTAATTATTAAATAAAGAGTAACAAGCAAATGTGAAAATGGTGGTTTGCTTTTAAGAAAATCTCACCCTGACTGACATACAAATCAAACGTTAATCGTCTCGTGTACAGACCAGCTTATGGATCTATGAAAATTATACCCTCTAAAAAGCTATTTCAGACAGATTATAATTAGCAGTCGTTTTCTCTTTACAAAACAATTCAATATATAGCTTGTGCTCACACTATTGGATAGGTGGGGCACGTTGATATACCATCTCCACCAGAAGAAAACAATGATCTTTGATTAAGTCACCAAAACAAATCCTTTATTTCTTTTCTTCACCATACTGTGTGAAATTTTGAAACATTATCTCTTAAAGTTTTTCACTGATTTGATACTATTCTAGCTTACCTGTGCTTTTATTGTCTTCTAAAGGTGTTTTTAGATTAAAACAACCTAAATCCAGTCATGGAGTGGTTTGTTTTCACAGAAAAATTCTTAAATTAATGCAAGATAACATGCAGAGTTAAAACTGCTGCCCTACTCTCATCATCATAATTATTCTGCCATAGATAATATATGTGTCCTTTGCCCTTTCACTTTAGAGGAAGATAATATCATGCTTGATGCTATGACTTTATTGGATCATGAATTCTGAGCTCTAATTGTGCATGGCACTTTTTAATTAGAAAGTTATTATAGGGGGTTGGACTGCAGATGTGCGTGGCACTCTTTGCTCAGCCACAGAGTTAATGCATTTAGCAGAGACCATGACACATTCATACACTCCATTTGAATATTTACTATGGTGGGATGGCAAAAGATGACACTTCTTGCGCAGCCACTGTGACAGGTCTGCTAATGCACTGTTTTATATATATTTACAACAAATATTGTTCTTACCCCTTACTTTTAACACTGTTTATTCCTAAATTGAGATTTACATGCAACTCATTCTCACAAACATTTGATAGTGTGTAACACAATTAACCCATACGCTCGGAAACATCCCATGTCAAGTTGACTGTCAAGATATGGTTAAATGTTACAGGTGCTACTTTTACAAATGTATCCATTCATTGTTTAATTTTAAAAATCCTTAACTCATTTGATAAGTGTATAGGCTATGTTTTATTATTTGGTGACCCCTTGAAATGAGCAGATGATCTCCAGCTTGAGAACCACTGTTTTAATGTATGTTGTTAATTTTACAAGGCAGCAGAACCTTTTTAGGTGTGCAGAAAGGGGGAATGACGGTTAAGTTTTCCAACCCAGGGTGGATTTAGATTTCATTGGTAGGCCTACATTTTATCACTGTCTTCTTGAATAGAGAGGGACCTTTGCATTATTTTTTCATTTGCTAGAGAAAAGCTCAAAGAGGATATTTCATATCTTTCATTATGTTGTACATACAATTCGCTTCTTTTTTTGTTTGCATGATAATGATAAAAAAAGTGCTTTTCCATCAAAGGCAATGTCACTGCAAGGCATTTTGCAACAAAAGCCCTTTAACCGTGCTTTGTCCATTGGCCAAAGTAGTTTGATAAAATTCTGCTTGGTACCTTTTACACAATCTTGCTAAATAAGATTCTGATCTCGGAAGAAGAAAATATGTCACCATTGTTTTGTATCAAATTGCTGGATTCAATGTAGTCAATGTATATTTATAATGTCATAATAAAAGGTTTGATAATGAAACTGGATTTATATATATGGAGTTGCTTTTCTAACTTCACAGTCAAACAGCTTGGATGGTGTATTTAAAATAATTCTTCACTATTCTCCTGTAAAAATAAACTCAATCTCAAGTCACCTTGATCACAATGCTGAAATATAAAGCATCCTAGAATGCTATTTTATGTAGCTCTGCCCATAACAAAATGTTTGCACCATTGTTTCTAATTATAGTCAACTTTTTACTTTGTATTTTGTGCTAAAATGTAAAAAGTATTTGTAACAAACGTCTCCTTGGCTATATTTACCACTAGGATGTAAACATCCATCCATCCATTTTCTACCGCTTTTCTCTGAACGGGGTCACGAGGGGGCTGGAGCCAATCCCAGCTCACAACGGGGGAGAGGCAGGGTACAACCTGGACATGTCGCCAGTCCATCACAGGGCCAACACACAGAGACAAACAACCATGCACACACACACTCATTCCAACTTTATTTTATTGTTTTCAGTCCAAATCTGCATGCCAGCCTTATTCCATTAAATATTTTACCATTTGTATGGTTTACTTTGAAATGAGCAAATTGATAAATTATTAAATTGTTTATATGTGGATGACATCAGTTTACAAGTCTATTACAGCAAGCAGTTTGACTATTTTGAAGTGTTTGACCTTTTTATCTTCAGTTTATTGTGCCTTTTTATTGCCTTTTAAAACTTGTCAGATGCTTTGCTAGTGTACCAATCCATGTGATGGATAAATTAATCTTGACAACTTCTATATCTCAGTGTTTTCATTTGGCTAGCTAGCTGACTTTCTATTTGAGAGAGCCTACGGCTCATATAAAAAAACCCATGTTAATATGAGAGGGAGAATTAAACAAAAAGCAAGAAAATGGAGAGTATTTATTATTCAGACATGTATATTTGGTCAACAACAATATCAGACACACGTATCTGCCTTAATAACTCCATATATACCGCTCAAGTGTGTTTGTAATGAAAGCATTTCAGAAATGGATAATTATAAATCAACGCCACTGCTTTTCTGTTCCCATTCAAGTTTGTGAAAATTTGCAATCAACTCAACTTCCATGTTTAAATTGTTTGAATTAAACACCTGTTTCCCCTCAAATTGCTGTAGCTTCTGCGAGTTTGTTTAAAGGTTCAATACTGGGTTATTTTTCTAATACTGCAAGGTTGAATGCATCCAAATTGCATGCTATACTCAAGCCTGAGCTATAACCAAGCTGTATGCATAGCAATTAGCAGTCTGGAAATGAACGTGATGATCATTAGACATTTTTTTTGCTCATTTACTCAACATTTAATACAATTTTTTTCATGCATTTGACTGGTTATATACTTCAGCCTAAATACAATTTACCCTTGGAGATAAGATCTGAATCTGCTTTAGAAATATTTTGATTAAGGTTGAATGACAAATATCACAACCATTTGAGTTTAATATGAAAAAGATAAAAATGTAAACTATCAAGACCTTGGTTGGTTGGACCTCCCCCTAGCCGAGGCTCAAACCAGCAACCTTCTTGCTGTGAGACCACAGGGCTAACCAACTGCGCCATCATACAGCCTACAGACTAATAAAACAACATCAGGGATTGTTTTTTGTTTTTGTGTTACTGCTTTGGTACAATCAGGGATGATTGTAACAAAGCAATAACACAAAAACAAAAAATGTGGAAATTTCAACAACGTAGGAAAACAAATGTGCAATAATTGTAGTGCCATACACTCATTTGTGTAACCATACCATTTAACCATTCATTTGTAATGCTGGGTATGGTTACTTTACTTAAAGTTAAAGACTCTCAGGCAAAAACAGTTGCTGAAAAAATGTCTTATTTAAAATGTATTTTTTCATTCCTTTATTACATTCATCCATCCATACATACATTTTCTACCGCTTAATCCCAGAGCGGGGTCACGGGGGGGCTGGAGCCAATCCCAGCTGTCAACGGGCGAGAGGCGGGGTACACCCTGAACAGGTCGCCAGTCCATCCAGGGCCTTATTACATTCAATCCCTGGGAAAAAAAATCCAAATTCCACCATGTCTTACTCTAAGTGCAATATTGGAACATTACATTCAAAACCTCTTTTAGCTTGTTCTACTCAGTCTACAGAACATTATTTTAGAGACAGTGACCTATCTGTTATCTTCCTGTCGACAGTGATGTCCTCCTTGGTCTTTGTACATGAAACCCTGTATTTCTCAGAGCACAGCATACAATGCAGACTGAAATTAAGACTTCAGATTGCATCAGTGTTGCCTGAAGCTGTTTTAAGTGTCTACTGTTGTGTCTTCTTTGACATTCTGTACAAACTTTCACAAAATTGTTTCGTAATCTTTTTTCATAGCATTCAAAGCCTCTCCACATTTTCTGAGAATAGTACTTCCCTAAACCATAAAAATATTGAATGACAGACTGCCAGGTCTTTGCCAGATACATTGAAACTTTGAGTAGTGCTTCCTCATGTAGCTATTATGTCCTCATAATCCTCAACAAAGAAAACTTAAAGGCTGCACAAGCCTTACTATGGAAACATGCATGTAAAGCTAGATTACTTAATATCAAAATTTACATCTACAATAAATAGATCAGATTAGAGAGATTAGATAGATATCTAATTTCTCTGAGGGAATCATCCGGGATCATAAAAGTTAAGTCTAAGGAGCCATTTCATGTTCTGCAGTCAAGCCAGTGAAATAAAAAAGTTTCATGTCATGCAACCATGTATTTTATTATTCCTATCTTTTTTTTAAAACTTACTTTCAAAAGAATATTTGTAAAACTTTGTGATTTCTTCTAATGACCCAAATTAAGGATACACTCAAATAGCTATATGTGACCTGGGACTACAGTGTTATAGGTTTAAGTACTTCCTGTGGGTTGTATATATATATATATATATATATAAACTTCCTCTTAACCACAAAATATT
>JBAMHV010000019.1:3758172-3776478 GCA_037177535.1 Pseudomugil gertrudae
CCTGGACAGGTCGCCAGTCCATCCAGGGCCAACACAGACAGACAGACAACCATGCACACACACACTCACTCCTATGGTCAATTTAGAGTCTCCAATCAGCCTATCCCCTAGGTGCATGTCTTTGGACTGTGGGAGGAAGCCGGAGTTGCTAAATGCCAATAGAATAGAATATATTATTTATGGTAAAATTTTTCAGTCTGTTTTAATTTCTCTATTATCTATTACAATTTTTTTTATCTATTACGTCAAAGTATTTGCTGTGGGTCTGCCAAAGGACTTCTAGGTAATTCAATTTGTGAATCTGATATGTTCACATTTATAGTAAACTTACCAATAAAATGTTTCTCTGCCTGGAGATTAGTGTATCGCTGCTATCAAGCTAAAACATGGCGGAACAGTTGAACTTCCTGTGACCTGGACGGGGGCGGGGCATGACAGGCCTTGTTCACATTTAAAGAGACCACATCAAAACAAGACGCTCAACACACCTCCGAACAGGGTTATAAGGTGCGTGTGGAGCGAGAATAAGCAGGAATTCAGACCAAAGCATTGCAGTTCCACTTTATACAGACAATAAATTAATGATTTACATGTTAAAAGGAAGGATTTAAAAGCATGATGTATCTCCTTTAATTCAGTTAGTAACACAATACTGGTTTTAATTCACAGTATTGTGTAAATGTACCTATTATAGAGTTTATATGTCTTACGTGATTTTTAACTTATGTTGAACTCATCTTTAAGTCTTTTTGCAAAATGTCTATGCAGGCAGAAATCCACACAATGAACCCTGATGCATAGTTTCCAAAAAAAAAAAAAAATTAAGCAGTGTATATGCTGCGTGATTGGTTCATTATATAAAAGTATCTACAAGTTGAGCAACAGTTAACTTTAGAGACCTTTCATGTCTAATCTGTCACCTGCTACCAGACAAATGTCTGTACATTTCCTCTGAGTAGTCTTAATTATCCAAGGTGATTAAGCACTGTGAAAGACTTTGCAAACGCAGTCATTATCACACATTCAAATTCAATCTACTTGCAGGCAAAAGGCTATTATAGCCAGCATAGATTTTGATTACTGATTATATGCTTGGATGTCTTCAAATCTTTCCCTCACATTATTCCAGAAAATGGTAGAGAAAATACATTTTTATAGGAATGCATTTATTGCTACTTTGGTCTTTGTTTTTTTTTTTTACCTGTTTAAGGATTAACTCCTGTTGGCTTTGTGATAATGAATAGCAAATGGGTTTATCTGGATTTTGTGTATGTATGGGGGCCAGTGTGCATCTGTATTCTGCCCAGTGGAGCTTTAATAATGAGGGAGCGATCCTTAAATTGCACCTATGCAGCTCTGAGTAATACAAGGAAGCCCAGGTGAGACTGAACAATATCCGCCAGCTAGAATGCTTGACAGTGAAACAGAAAAAGTGTGACAGAAAAACACGGCAGGACTGCGATGCAGAACTGAGAATCAACGGGATACACTATAATGCCTGCTGACCCTCTTTGGATGGTGGTGCAAACACCGGCAGGGCACTGAAAGTCATGATCAGCCACAGTCAGAGCAAGCACAGTGGTAATCAAAGGATGAGTGGCTTTTATGGTCCAGCAGTGTGTGATTTAGATAACTTTCCAAAAGTTTTTTTTTTTAAATCTGAAATAATTGTCAAAGGCAGAGCAGTTTTTTTTGGAGTATTTCACGAATCTGCAAGTAGTAAATTATTCAAACATTTAAAGATAAACTTGTACAACAAAAGTGTTTCTAAAATCATTTCAATCTGAATTTTTGGAAGGATACACACGTCTTTATTAATACCATCTGATGCACTCTCAGACATCCCGGTATAGGTTTTAATGTAGTGCAAAACAAAAAGGTTTGTAATAAAGGAATGCAAATTTAGAAATCCTCTTTTTGTTTGCAAGATTTGAAGTTTATTTGGGATGACTGAAACAGAGGAAAAAAACTAGTCGCTGTGCTATATGACTCTATAGATCAGCAATGTATACAGGCTCCTGCTGTGACTGTCCAAAACGATCCTCTATTACTGTCATTTTCTCCTGTTCAGAAACATATTGAGTAGTGCTTTAAAAAGAAAAAAAGAAGGGCATTGACATAAAGCTTGGAAACTATTGAGAAAGTAGTGGGAGGTAATCATTTGCAAAGAAATGGGTACTTCCTAATCACATGTAATCTGGACTGCAGCGCTACACACAAGTTATCTTTATCCCTGGCTTTAACAGGCCCATGTCTTGCTGCTGGAATCGCATGGAAACAGGGTACCGAGTTCACTGCACTAATCCTGTTTTTGCATTTAATTCCTCACCAGTACAGAATGCTCAGTACATCCTGGCAGCAGAAGTGTTTGCAAAAGAGAAAGGAGGGAAAAAAAAACAAGGAAGTCGAACACCACTCTGCAGAACACCCTGCTCAGGGGAGAAGGGCTTGGCTGAACAATTGCTCATACTCCTCACATACACGTCTCATTAGCATATCTGCCTGCACAGACATTAAATGCAGGTGAAGCACAACCAGGGTATTATCACTTTGTTTGTAACACAAAGGCAGTTTCTGCACACTGATCCCCTCACTTCATTTGTCACAGACAACATCGGGGTTCCTGCTTTGCATTCTCATGATTTTAATTGCGTGAATACGATTCTGAATTCTGACCCATAATCTCTGTTTTCAGCCGCTTGTAAGCCATTTTTCTTTTGTGCCTTTCTTTTACATAATGTGTTGTTTTTTTTTCTAGCTCATCAAAGCGCTCACAGAACACCGTCTGCAAAATGAACAGAGACATTTACGTTCCAGAGTGTCATGTTGATTTCCCTGCCGAGTCCATGAAATTGAATGAGAGGTGAAAGAATTGTGTTTATGCAGTAGTATGTTCATCCCAGACTATATCTAACGCAGTTTTTCACCACTTGTCACAGAACAGTAAAAAGGACAGAACTGTTCAAAGTATTGACGTATAATTGCAAAAGCCTAATTTGACAGTTCAGAAATGATCTTTTGTAGGGAACAAAAAGACAAAGAGTCGTGGTTTAGTAACACTTCATATGTGCAAAGAAATAATTGTGGCATTATTTTCAGCAATCTGACAACACACAAGCATCAAAATCCATGGTAAACAATGTGGAGAACAGCTCTCTGCTTGAGATAATCAATAATGCGGAACAACTTTTGAGGGAAAAACTGGCTTTTTCATCGTTTTGAAAACACCCACTAATTCTTTTAGACAGAAAGAATGCCCTAAAACCAAGACGTTCCTAGTGTTAATGATTTGATTAAAGTATTTATAATCCATAGCAGTGGCAATCAAAATGAATTGAAGCTGGTAACATCTAATTAGTAATGACGCACCTAAACATAGTGGCTGTGACAGCATGCTGATTATCAAAACATCAATGTATCACAGTCAGACTTCTCTCTGCATGCTGCTCCCTCACTTAACTGATAATATGATGAGTCATTCATTCATCCACCGCTCCCTAAAACACACATTAACACTGTACAATCGCTCTATTTTTCAGTTATTTAGGTTTCACATGGGTTAATCCACCAAAGGTTTTTGTTGCAAAGCTTGTAATAGGATCTGGGAAAGCATCTTGATACGCTGTAACACAGAGCTTTCAACTTGTATGAAACAGGTTGTACCTCAGCAAATCGTCTTATTGGATAAGGTTGGATAACAGAAGGGATGACACTTGTTACATATTTTCTCTTAGTAAAATTAAGCTGCTTGGTGTTGAATTATACTATCATGTGATGTTAAATGATATGCAGGAGTTACCGTGCTGCTGGGTAAAAGAAAGTCCAGGTAGTGACTGAATTGAGGTTCTTCTGAGGTTCTTTACCTTCAGACTGGCCTGTCCATGCAGGGCTTGATTCAGTCTGCTTGTTAACTCTGTACTTCATCATTCAGCTTTTATGGTTGTATATTATTAAAGTTCACTTTAATAAATTTAACATATAGAATTCCAATGGTTGAGGCTACTTTACTCTTGAATATCAGCATATGAAGTCCATTGTGGTAGATATTTAATATTGCAAAGAAGAAACACAATTTGAGCTAATTTTAACATAGTGATGGTTGAATGTGTGAAGACATTTCTAATTTCTATCCCATGCACCAAGATATCCTATATCCATAAAAGCCTTCCTCATGTATCTTCCAGCTTAGTAGCCCTCTCCATTTACCAATATGTGCACACTCCAATGTGTTAATCAATTAGACTCAGGTAAATATCTACAGAGTTCCAGATAGCCCCTGCAACATACTGACATTAACAATGTAATTATGCCTTAGATGGATAATGTCTTATTTACAAAACCAAGCCAGTGGTGGGGTCATGTGCATTCTGAATAGAGCAATTTGGGTTGATGGACCCTGAGAAGCTGCTTGTGCATGCAAATGGCAGCATTCATTAATATGTGGCTGCACTCAACATGGCATAGAGAGGCTATTACTACCAGACACTGGATGCCATTATCAGAGAGAAGAAAGTGAGATGGATAGACCATTCTCTTCACGCTACCAATGGCTGATGTTCATTTAGGTCTTTGCCAGGGGGAGTGGTGTGTTTTTCTAACAAGCCCTGTACGTTCGTAATTGACTGGGATGTATCCTGCAGACAGGTTCTTCTGTTAGACTGTGCAGCCAGGGTAATAGCAGGCAGTGTGTGATAGAGAGCTGGGAGTGCAAGCACACACAGTTGGTGCTGCTGACACAAACTGAGATCCCCCTGCCTTCCCCCAACACCACCACACTTAATGACTCATTAATCATGGACTGTGCTGAAAGTGGGTTGACAGGCAGTTGAGAGTGTACACATACAGAATCAACAGCATAATGACTAAGAGTCCAGAGGAAAGCCATGCCGCTATGTGCTGACACCATGTGCTAATATGATAGCTGAAGTGCAAATAAGTTCACATCTGTTGGATAACATCAGTGTCAGTCTGGAGTTCAGGACACTCTTAGTAATTAGCTGATTGAAATCACACTGACTGGATCTATTGTGTGATCTTACACTTCATTAGGTTTAGGTGCAAGAAACAAAGGGACCCGGTAACATTTTAGAGGTAGTTGTTGATGCACAGTTTAACAGCTTTTTTAAAAAATCACATCATAAATTCACATGTTCCATTATGGAGAACAGAAGAAATTAAAATGGAATCAAAAGTAGGAGGATGTCAATAATAAAAAGCAGCCGATCAAAAGCAACAAATGATTAATAAAGTTGGAATGGTTCTTTAAGACCACTTTAGCTGTCCACTTGTAATGAAGTCTTACAGACAGAACCCAGCTGATCGGGATGCACCCTGATGGATGAATGTTTTCAGAGCTTACTTTGTTCATGCGTTCCCAACTCGCTTGTAAATTCAGGTTGTAGCTTCTGTTTTGTTCATGTATGAAAGCAGGAAACATCCAAGTGGGCTTTGTAACATTGACAAATATATGCAATAAAGCTGCAACCACTGTGGAAGCCCCAGAACCAGCATACTTATGAATATCTTACCTTCAAGTTGCATGCTATCTGTGCTATATTAAACTCTCTATATGACCCATACCGATGTAGTCAGAAGCTTGTTAATTTCTTAGCATTCTGCCAAAAAAACAGAAACCCCCCATTTATTTATTTGCATTTATAAAAAAGTACAGCTAAAATTAGACATTTTAACTGACACAGTGCTGTTCGCACCAACAAAATGATCCCCTAAGAGCTTTTGATAATATGAGCTACATCAGCACAAAGTTTGTAAAACTGAGAAATGGAAAAGGAATAAAAAATAAGAAGTGTTTGAGCTAAATGAGTAGTAGTGAGGATACACTTTAAGAGTTATTAAAACAATAATTAGAATATTTAAAGCTATGTCATTTATGGCAGCAATAAAAATGCTAAACAATGTAAAAAAAAGGTATAGTGAATTCATAGAGTTGCAATGGTAGAAGTGAACAAAGCTTAGCAAGAGACAGAGTAATGTGTCTAAGGCATTAACGTAAAGGACTTTTTCAAACTGAGTAGATGACAAGTCTGTCTAATGTGTTGTACTGTGTTAAAAGCAGTCTTTCAAAGCACTTGGCAGGTGCGTTGTTTGAAGCATCTTGGAGAAATTTCCACAGTTCCTGTCAAGTCATGCCGTCGCAGATGTAGCTGGGTCTTCATGTAATGCCAGATAACTCAATGATGATGAGATCTGAGCTCAGTAGGGGGCATACCATTTGTTAGAGCCTGGGTTTTCTTCAGATGGCTTGCAGTTAGTTTTGGGTCACTGTCATGCAATGCATAATTGATAATTTGGGTGCCTCACTCAAAGTGTTGCACATTGGACCAAACATGCAGAAGCAGTTAACAAACAAACAATAACTTTTGGCTCTATATAAAAAAAGATTATTTTATAATGGATAGTTTTCTTTGAATTGTTCTGTCCTGTGGGAATGTATTCTGCCACTGGCTTGTGGTGTTCGGTTTTTTTCTCTTGGTGGAGCTGGTACAAAGGTTTGGATATTTACCACTAATGGTGGCAATAGCTATGCTCATATGCTGTATATCTAAAGCAATACAGCAAACATAAACAAGAAAAGGACAGAGTGAATTTACACATACCTTTTCCTTTTTATTTTCACTGAGGGTTGGATGTGTTGACCTTTTAGCTTCCACTTTTACCCCCGGGTCCTGGTGACCCAAACAGTGCACAGTGTGCACTTAATTAAAACATGTTCTTTAGCTAGCTCTTCAAGAGAAATGAGCCATGGCTGGCAAATGAAAGGCTGAAAGAATAATTCATGGTATTTTTCCCTTTAGTAAACACTGAATATAAGTCAGAAAGTCTCCAAAACACACATGGGGTTAAATGATGTGTTTCAGACTACATGCGGTTTGTTATGTTGAGGAAGACATGCATCACAAATGATTCATTACAAGGAAAGACACATTTTTGAACAGGTTAGATTAAAAAGGATTTAGGCATGAAAACACAGGATTAATGTGGTGCAGTGTAACTGCTTGCAAAGCCAAATTATTGTTTCATTGAAAATGTGCAGTAACATATTCTGCCTGCAATCATTTCTACAGAGTAGTTCTGCTGTAACAATCACAGCATCCCATCTATCATTAATAAACTTACTTTAAACAGTCCCTAGAGTTTATTTATGCAGTTTTAATTCTCGTCTGAATAATTTGTTGACATATCATGTAGGAATTTTTTTCCATGTTAAAAGTGCCTTCCTCCTCAGTGGCATTATTAATGATGTTATCTTGATGCTTGCAAAACTGCATATTGCAGATTTGCCTGATACGATTATCCGTTGTCAGTAGTTGTTGTCACGCCTACGTGTTATCCATGCTGCAGCAGAAGCATCCACTTTATAACCACTTGTAAGTAAAGCAAGGCATACAAGCAGCACAACAAACTAACACACGCAGCTTGTTTGTTACGCTCAGTCTCGGTAATCTGTCATCTCGCCACAGGCTCTGAAGGCAGGGATGTGTCACAACATATCTGAGTTCAGTGTGACACAATGGAGTGCCTGAGCTTTTGGTATAATTTACCTTCTCTGGCGTTCACACCAATTAAGATTTGATTAATCAAAAACATTCTTGACCATTATTGATTTTGTTATGCAATCTTCAGCAGGTGTTCCATATGTGATGACGACACCTGTTTAATGACGGATTTTCTCATTTTATTTAGTTCTTTCTTGTTCTTTGACAAGAAAAAAAGGGACACTCTGGAAGACTAAAATCAAACAAAAGTTGTTCAAACATATAAAACTGACCTACATAGTCCATACATGTCATCCTTAGTTTTTTCATCACTTGAGGCTCACACATGGAAAAAAGTGTAACATCCACAATGACCTTTCTCACTCTTGTATAAAAGTATGTCCCCATGGTGCATACCATGCCAGAATGTACAGTACTTAAAGTCAACATCCTCCAAGGACTGTCCAAGTGGAGAGCCAGACAGTTTTAGCTTTGAAGGCAGGAAGATGGAGGAGACATGTGTGTGTGTGTGTAGCCATGCATGTGTTTGAACTTGAGAAGATGGTTATAAACCCAGACAGGAAGACTAGGAGTGGATTGAGGTAGAAGGGCAGAGGGAAAAAAAAAGTAAAATCCTGTAGAGTGAAAGAGAACATAGAAAAGTGGAGAGAGGACATAATGGGGAAATGTTCTGCAGTTTCCAAGTAAAGCTGGTAAAACAGTATAGTGATATACGGCCAAAAAGTAAAAAGACTAAAAAGAAAGAGAAGATAATAGAGTTCAGGGTGGGAGATGAGGCTGACAAAATATCTGTTCTGGAAGAGATCACACTAGGCCTTGACGTAAGCAGCCGGTCTGCAGATGTTACAATGCGCAGAAGGTCCTGGTCACTTATGAACTCTAACAGCTTGACTATGGCTGCCAGGGCTCTCAGTAGAGTGGTCAGGTGGGTGAGAGACAGATATAATAAGATAGGCTATTGTGTCTGGATGGGACTGTGGCAGACCAGGGCACGGAAGGTCTAATGAGGCTGAATGTTCATGCAATCACACATACAACATGGCCACCTGATCACTGCAGTTACACATCCTGCAACAAATTGAACAGCTTGTTCAAAATAATGGGGTGTGAAAACCTCTGCCCTCAGAAGTAAACAGGGATCATAAAGAAAACTATAAACATAGATATTTTTTATTGGTATACTTCCATTAGATCAGGTTTGGAGTATGTGTGAGCGCATTATTTGAATGTGTAGAAATAGTTTTGCAATACGTTTGTTACATAATCATTATACTATGTAAAAGAACAGTAAATTACAGGTTCTATTAGACTGTAATTGGATTGTAAAGGCAGGTAATGGCTTGTGAGGTGCAAAACATTAAAATAAATCTTGATTAAATAAAATTTACTTTGAGCATTTCCTGTTTTTTTGGTTTTTTTTTTAACATATAAAAACCTTTTTTTCCATAGGGACAATATTCCAATTGTATCTTAGATTTTATTATTGTATTTACATGACCTGAGAGAAGGAACCTACATTTATTATCCCATCACATGGTAATAAGCATAATCTGCTGAATTTACCACAGCCACATTACCTCCTCCTACATTACAGTAATTTTAGTTACATTAAAATGTAAAATATGGCTGTATGCCACAGAGTATGACCATTGTGCTTTTTCTCCTTAATGCCTGCCTAGGTATTGCAGGTAATGTTTTCAATCTTGCTGCAGTGTGCCTATTGTCATTACTGACCCATCAGAGTATAACCCAAATTATTTTCCAAGTTGCTGTGTTTGAACTCTGCAGATCTAAGACATTTTTCTTTTATAAATACAGCATTTCTGAGGTGTGATAACAGGGAATGATAAATTGTAAGCGTCAGATAAAAAATATAAATGGAGAGCTTCTTTAAAATTACACACCTGGAACATTTTTGATAGAATCTACCAGCGTCATCATTTGGCCAGTCGTGATAGTTTTTTTTCCCACCATGGCCAAATACGACATTTTGCAGAAGGTGTTTGTTTGTAGACATCAATGATTGTTTGGAGGCAAATTTCTTTTTTCTGTGAGAAGTAGAATATTCTGTGTAACTTAAGATTTAGTGAACAGCTTCTTTAACGTCTCCTTTTCCAATATGTTAAAGAGACACAATAGAATTTAAGCAGTTTGTGACACACCCCTTGTCTATGGATTAATTCTGCATCCATATTGAATCCTGCTTATACTGTGAGTGCTTTACATCCAGTAAAACTCAGTCCTATGCTGACTCATCTCTTTTCTTGGTCTGTCCCTTTCCCCACTTTCTTTTCCTCTCTTTTTCTGATAATGGCCTCTTCTTTGCTGAATCAGTCACCGTGTGCTTTCAACCTGGCCAGTGTATTGACATCGCTTGTAGTGTGACAAGGTGCGTAAAGCAAAATTCAGCTCTAACATCACACGGTATCATGGAAGCTAAATTTGTGAAGTGTGGTTTTCAGCCTTGAGATGCTGCTAGGCAGTTCCAGCTCCAGAAATAATACAAAATAAATGTCTCAGCACTGGCGAGGTCAGAAAAGTTACATAAAAATGTCTGTAACATACTTCACATTGAGAAGTTCTATTTGCTTGTTATAACATCAGAGAATTGTGTGGTAAGGTTAGCTTGCGGTACATTAGCCTTGGTTCAAGAATAACAGCAATATTTGGTGGGTACCAAAAGTTTGATAATGGCATCCAGCCGAATAATCCAACTTAAATGTGCTTTTTAATAATAATCAATAATTCCAATTAAACACTTCTGGATTGATTATTGATTTAATATTTATGAGTAGATTAGATGAGCAGTCAGGTGGTTCTGGTCCAGAAGCTGGCCAATAAATAGCCCAGCTCAACATGGTGCACATTCCGCCCCAATGTGTTGCAAAAATATGCTGTGTATAATAGATACTAACCAGGCTTTTAAAACTTTATTCCATGCCGTCTACTCTACACCAGTGTAACTCAACCCTGCTCCTAAAGTACCCCTGTCCTTTAACACACCTGAATGGAATAAATGCTCATGAACAGGCTGGAAGAACTTGATGCGAAAGTTCATTAATTTGAATCAGGTGTGAACCAAGTGTGTTCCTGGGTGTAAAGAATCCTCCATCAGCTTGTGCAGTATTCCTTTTTGGAGGATCCGGTCCAGCAGCTCCAGAGTTTCTCCAAGCCCAGAACCAGCTTTCTTGATCAGTTTTTAGATTCTCTTCAGGTCTCTGGTTCTGATGCTGCTGCCCCAGCAGATCACTGTAAAGCTGATTACACTTAGGGATGGTGGAAACGAAGCCTCATGAAACACTGAGCAGATTTGACACACATGCCTGGAAATGACACACTGTGTTAGAAACATTTGATACATCAAAAGAGCTCCATCTGCTGGCTGTGGACATCTGATGCATCAGAGAGAAGCTCTGACAAGACTTCCTCAGTGCTCACTGCACATCTATCATCACCATCTCATTTTTGACTTTGTGTTCAATAAAATAAATCGTCTACTCTAAATGAATGTTTTCTGTCTCCATATAATTGATGTAAGTGGGCTGTTGGGTGATATTGGTTTAGAGAACATAAGTATGGTGGACATTAGTATTGATATCTTTAATGACAGTCCTAGTTACCTCCCACCTAGCGGGACCAGGAGGGGAGAGGTGCTTGTGCAGCAGGGATACCTCAACTCTATTTATAAAGCACTTTAACAACTATGTTGGCCCGAGTGCTGTACACACATTTAAAACATTTAACACGTGAAAGTAATAAAAAAGGGGGAATAATAGAAATAAAAGAAAATGAAATCAATAAAAGCAAACAAAAGCCAAAATCTCACATCAAGTTAAAAGTCAAAGAGAAGAAATGTGTTATGAGAGGATGTAAAACCAAAAGCGAGTCTGCCCGCATCACATTTAAAGGTAGCTTGTATGATTTGATACAGTTTGTTAAATGTTGTTATGAAGAAATGCTGGTGAAATTTACTGACACGTCATAGATTTTTATTCAGAATCGGTATTTTCTCTACAATAGTTGGCTTAATGTGAATATGTATATTCTGATGTGATAATTTAATGTCACATAATCTCTAGCAGAATCACCTCCTCTCGAAAACTCACAATCTCCTGAGTGTTTGGAACGCCTCTTAAAGCACTGACTGATTGACAAAACTTGGTGCAGACGTTAGAAGACCTCAGCTTCCTTAAAAAGTAGAGTCTGCTCTGACCTTTCTTGTAGATGTACTCAGCGTTGCCTTTTCCCTCAAGTCTGTTTTCCAGCTGAACTTCGGTACTTGTATTCCTCCACTACCTCCACCTCCTTTCCCAGGATGGAATCCTAATCCTAATATATATATATATATATATATATATATACTGTATATACTGTATAAAAAACAGACGCATCATGTATCTGTTTTAGAACCACAACCTTATTTCTGCACCACTGCCTGCAGACTGTGCACATGTTAGCAAAAATTAACACAGTTAAAAATAATTTGCCTTAACCCGTTGAGTTTGACAGCCTCAATGTGGACTATTAAAACAGAGAAAAATGGACCAGTGTTATTGTGTGAGTGTGTGTGTGTTAAAACCTTTAATTTATAAACCATTTAAGTAATTTTGTGCATAACTTGGCACTCCTGCAAAACCCAAACCACCCTGATCAAGCTTTCCTTTAGCATCTAAACCCACGATGTGCACACAAAGCTATGAGGCTTCTTAAAGTGTCAGGAGTCTGAAAACTCCCTCAGGTACTTGTAAACTGATCTGTCTATAAATTCAGTTTTGTTTGTGCATAGCAAGCAATCTGTGCACAAATATTTAATGATATGTCTGCGTAGAAGCCTTTTTGAACATGGAAGTATTAGATCTGTGAAGGTTTTTCTTCCTTTGTGCAAATGTAAATGAATGTTATTAAGTCAAAATCAAATCAAACTTTATTTATATAGCACCCTATAATATATACTATCCAACTCAAGGTATCCAACTCGCATTAATATAAATTAATAATGTGATGAACATTTGTGTATTTTGTAGATATTTGAATGTGCATGCATTTGCAGGTAGCCCACATTTTGCTTAAATAACTTTTACAGTTTACAAGCCAATATTTTACACACACAATATTAAGTTGATTTTGTCTCATACCATCCATTCACAGTAATGAACTGGTGAACAGTGTGTACTCTGCTTTCACAGGAATGATTGCTGGAATAGGCTTCCAGCTTCCTTGCACGCCTTTATTGGATTAAGCAGTTAAGAAAGTGACTGACGAGCCATCTATCTATTTTCTGTACTCACTTATTCCAGTGCAGGGTTATGGAGGGTGGTGGTAAGGGGAACCTTTCCCAGGTATTCTGTGACACGTAGGGTACACCCTGGATAAATTTCCAGTCCACTGCAGATTTCAGACTCCCTTTGGAATCTCTAGACCTCTGGGCGTTGACATCACACAATGCCAGCATGCAACAGTGGACATCAAAACACTGCTATTTTGGCAGGAAGACGTGATATAGTCTTCCTCGGTCTATAGCGCTGCCAAATAGTTTTTCACTTGACGCTAAACTGGTTTAAACTGGTTTTAAAATAAAAAAAAAAAATTCAAAGATCCAGAAAGACGAGTGATGGATAACTGCCAGTGACAAGAAGAACACATATTGTTGGGCAATGGATTCCACTCATGTAGCGACTTTACATCGATTAAGGATTTCCACTTTTCTAAACCTTACATCACATAAAATTTATTACAATCTAACTTTCGAAGAAGACGCAATGCATGTTGTCTGCAAGTATGTTGTTTACATGTCTGTTCTTGTGATTACAAAGAACAGAGCATTGTGTAATTTTTTCTTATGTGTCACTTTAAACGTGCATTTTCCTGTCAACATGGCAGTGTGAACAATGATGTGACATCCAGAGGTCTACTGATTACTTATGTTAGGGTTTGTGTGTTTTTGGTTTTGTGTTTTTGATTTCCTGTCTTATTTTGTAGCTTGTTTCCTGTTCACTTTTGTTGATTTAGATTATTTGGTTTACCTGTGTCTTGTTTGGTTCCATTTGAATTTAGGTCCTTTGATTTTCAGTTCAGGTCACAGGTACATTGACTTTATTTGGTTTGAGGAACTTGATTACAGTAGTTTTCCTGCATTTGGCTGCCTCCTGTCTGCCGACGTTTGGGTCCACACCTCCGTACCACTCCTCAACATAACATTTTAGAAAGTCATCTTTTTTCTTGGAGATGCTGCCATGCTGGTAGGTATCAAAACACCTCCATCCATCCATTTTCTACCACTTTTTCCCTGAATGGGGTCGCGGGGGGGCTGGAGCCAAACCCAGCTGTCAACAGGCGAGAGTATCAAAACACCTGTCTCTGTTACCTCACAAATGTTTATCCTGCTTGAAGTCCCACATCATTAATCTAACAGTTGTTTAGTGTAATATCTTTTTAAACAGGCTTTCAGAAATTTCAGGAGTAAATTAAAGGTTCTCTTGAACACTATGTAATTATATTCTGTTGTAGATTATTACAGACAGATGGTTCAAATATAAACAGTGGCTAAGTTCAGCACTAGGGAGTGCAGTCACATGTGGGCATGAGCTATATGACGGGATATTTTTTCTACAGTTTTTTTTTTCTGCATTTATGCCACAAATCACACCGTATAGCTGTCAATTCTAAATACCAGATGTGAAATGTGGATGTTGCTCACATAGCACAGATGGCAGAGCATGGAATGCTACCAGTTTTCCTTAATAAATGCTGGCATTGATAAATGAGTCCATTCTACATAATTCAGCCAAATGGAAGTGTGTCAGTATTACAAATAAAACAGAAACGTGACTAATAATATTAGACATATATGGTGGAAATCCACAAATAAGAATTTTGTGCATCTCAAGGCAAGGCAAGGCAGGTTTATTTGTATAGCACCTTTCATATACAGGACAATTCAAAGTGCTTTACATTGAAACAGTAAAAGCATTACAGATGTAAAGGAGAATAAAAAACAGCAAAAAATCACAATAAAATGATAAATTAAATAAAAGTTATTAAAAGCAGATTAGATAAAGTTACTGTGCAGATGTAATTTATAGGCGCATGAAAAAAGAATTGTTTTCAGCCTGAATTTAAAAATGTTTACAGTTGGTGAAAATTTGTTCCACATGTTTGCAGCATAACAGCTAAACGCTGCTTCTCCGTGTTTAATCTGGACTCTGGTCTGGACCAGTTGGCCTTAACACCGCGCTACAGTTTTGCAAGCATCAGTAGGGAAACAAAGTAGTTTTGAAATGAATGAACAGAGCTTGTGCAATAAGAATATAAAAGTGTCCGTTAAAAGTATTCCGTGATAGGTGTGAAATAGGTCAAAGTATCATTACTCTAATTAACTTTGTGAAAGGAAGGCAAGTGTTACAATATTTTTTTCAAAATATTTTCTGAGTTCATTATGTCTTGTTTGCATAATTTATGATTAAAGAGTCATATCATATCCATAATGATAATCACAAAGCTTTCATTGGTCTTGACTGCATATATACACATGCTGTCAGCACAGGTGGACTGGGGACTGTTGGGTGTGGTGTATATGTCCTTTTTAAATTAAAAGAGGCTGCATTGCCTTTCGAAGAGATAGTAATGGAATTGTAAGTATTTTAATGAGTTCTTAAAATATTCTAATATCTTCTGAATAAACCATGAGGCAGTATGGACAACATAGTCCCTTGTGCTTAAGAGAATTACCAAGGACATATGCTAAGATTTGGCAATTAGGCTTGTTGTTCAGTCTCAACTCTAGAATTGGATGAAAAGTTATTCAATGGGATAATTCTGGACTCAGGACAAAAGTATGTTTAAAATTTGTCTGACAAAATCAAACATTTTTTCAAATTTTCCCATGTGTGGAGGGATTTGCACAGGTGATATTAGATGTGAATGTGTGTAGTGTTTTATTATTATTATTATTATTATTATCATTATTTCTATCATTTTTATATTATTTGGTTTGACTGCACCTTTCCTCTGCCTCCTTCTTGCACTCATTCTCTAATCCTATGCTTGGCAGGACTAAGGCCTTTCCACACAGAACCAAGTTTAGGTAAATGTATTACAGTTTTTTATTGCATGTTTCACCACACAGAACTGGCATTTCTGGAGTCTTAAACCACATCTGTGTTGAAATGGTTTCCAAATGAATGGCTATGCTCCTTCTTTTTTCCGTATGTACAACCTAGACACCTTCTTTTACAACTCCATGAGGCAGTAGATCCAATCTCAGGTAGAAGACAGGCATGACCTCACCTTTTTTTTTTTTTTGCAGTGCTTGGGTTTTATGTAAAAGCACAGCCTTTTGTAGTTACAAACTACCTGAATTAGGCATTTAGTTGTAGAAAACCATGTAGCTTGGCCTTGTGCAGATACGTATTGCAGCTTAGAGGTTGTTACAGACTGTGCAAAGACAAATTACTCATTCATATTTCATAAACTCTTTGACAAAAAGAAGTTAGACTGGGCTTTTATTTTAGTCATATAATGATGTATAAAACCGGCAATAAGAAGAGAGCACATATTTATGAGCCTTTTTTGAGGTATTTCTGAATAACACTAAACTTTATTTTTTTTTCTTTAAAAAGTCAACATATATCCATTGTGAGTACTACATCAGCACATTTCTATCTAGCTTCAGAGTTTTTGCTGGAATGTTTAGTTTTTGTACATTCCAACCAATTTATTTGCAATTT
This sequence comes from Pseudomugil gertrudae, assembly GCA_037177535.1. Classification (NCBI taxonomy): domain Eukaryota; kingdom Metazoa; phylum Chordata; class Actinopteri; order Atheriniformes; family Pseudomugilidae; genus Pseudomugil; species Pseudomugil gertrudae. The sequence continues at coordinate 3,774,416 of JBAMHV010000019.1, forward strand.
GTCTGTCTTTGATGTTTAATCACTGCCTCTGTGAATATGACGGTGCTCAGTCTGAGACTATTTTCTCAGATGTGCAGAATTGTCAAAGATTCTAAGTGGGAGGCCTTCATACTGCAGCGGAGATGCCATGACATGTAGCAGCATAAATATCCTGGCTTTTTCATGAAGTAATCAGACCAGTAGAGATGTTTATTAGTCCAGCAATCACGCAGCATGAAACACGCTAAAAAGCAAAGTTATGAATTATATGAAATACTCAAGAGCAATCAGCAGCAGTTCTGGCAGGTGTTTACAATTCCAGGTTCTGTCACTGCTTCACCTATTTATATATTCTATCTTTAGATAACGTGATCAAGGAAGCTTAATATGTAATGATTATGCATTGACAATGTATTACCTTTATATCTGTAGCAAAACCAAATTAGCAACAATAATCCGGAATCTTCAATCATTTAGAGCATTATAAACAGTATAATAAATACCTTACAAATGAAAATATCGGCTATTTTAATGTACCTTTCCAAGTTAATAAAGTTTTAATGTTTTGATCTATTTTAATTAACTGACCATACTATATCATACAGCTAAATAATTACAATGCATTATGATAATTCAGGTGATTAAATCACCCAAATTGGTGCAGGCATTATTAAAAAGCTATCCAAAGAGCCTAGATCAACTGGGGGAGAACTTAGATTTTGTATTTAAAGGAGATATATGATGCTTTTAAAATCTTTCTTTTTAACATGTAAATCATTCATTTATTGTCTGTATAAAGTAGAACCGCAATGCTTTGGTCCGAATTCCTGCTTGTTCTCGCTCCACACACACACCTTATAACCCTGTTCTGAGGTGCGTCTTCAGAACGACTCGTTTTGGTGCCGTCTCTTTAAATGTAAATGAGGCATGTCATGCCCCGCCCCCCTGCAGGTCACAGGAATTTAAACTACCCTTTTCCGCCATGTTTTTAACTTGATAGCAGCGCTACGCTAATCTACCGGCAGAGAAACATTTAATTAGTAAGTTTACTATTAATGTCAACGTATCAGTTTCACAAATTTATTTACTTGGAAGTTTATGACCTTATTTCACTATGGCATAATAGACAAAAAAAAAAAAAAAACATAATAGAGAAAATTAAACAGACTGAAAAATATGACCATGAAGAATATAAAGATTTATGCACAGTATCAGAAGGGAATACATTTACATTTTCTGCCTTCTTAAAAAAAAGTGCACAAAAAACATGTATTTATGCAGTGCCGGCCCTGGCCTCTTTGGCGCCCTAGGCAAGATTTTTTTGGCGCCCCCCTACCAGTATTAAGAGTAAAAATATGTATGAATTTTGTTCATAATAATAAATAGAATTGTAATTTGCCTTTCAGGATTCCCGAAATGCAGAGAGAGAGAAGATTGCTTTGCTGACATTCTTTAGTGAGAGTTTGAACATAGATGTAACAGTGCAATACTTTAGGTAAAAATGACAATGTAAACAGAAACATAATAATAATACTTAAATATAAAAACAAAGCAAACAAACAGCAATGTAACTAGTAAGGCACAGCTGAAAATATATTTAAAAGGCCAACATTTTAAATAAAGATATGAAATACTCTGAATAGAAAATGTAAACAAATTAACATAAATAAATGCAGTTGTAAGAGTTTAGTGCACAAAGAGATTTTTGTTACCAAAAATAAATGAATAATAAATACACATTTACAGTGCCCTCTAGTGGTAATTTATGTCCGTTTTTCTATTTGGGATAAGATATTGGCAATAAAAATGTGAACATTCAAAGTGCAATTTTCTTTGTAAACAATAAGAAAATGTAAATGTAGAATAGAACATGCATGAACATAAAAACTTAAGTTACTAAATTAACAATGGAAAACAACTAATTTAAAAGTGCTTAGGCTACACTGTAGGGCTTTATGAAGCACCATGCACCAAAATGTGTTAAACTACTCAATCACACCAGCTTTCAAAAGAGTGATTAAAACAACTGACTGAGACTACTGACATTAAAGTGAGACTGGAGGTGCAAAGTCAAAATCATGATT
>JBAMHV010000019.1:3809882-3845083 GCA_037177535.1 Pseudomugil gertrudae
TTTATATAATGTGCATGTGTGTGTTTCTCCAGTTCATGTTTCTGCCTTTCTTTCTCTGCGTTTTACGGATGTTTAGTGATTCTATGTATGTCTAACTCCTCTGTTTTCTCAAAACAGTGCTGATGGCCTTTTGTTCGACTCAGCTAAAGACTTTTTCATAGAGGTGGAAAGCAGCTGAATATGTATAACCTTCACATAGTGATGTCCAAAGATAGTCAGTCAGTAATAACAGAAGGTGAAAAAGGTGTTTTGACGGTTTTCTTTTGTCTTATCGTACCGTAATACAGATACATTTGCAGAGAAACTGTAATATCTCTCACAGCTGACAGGTGGTTGTTTACACTTTTTAATTAAATGAGTTCCATTTGATCTTTCACCTTCAATTTGTGTCACTTTTGAAATCAATCACACATCTTTTGTTTATCTGGCTAGTGGATATAAAACAACACGGTCTCATCTGAGAGTGTTTGTAATTACTTGCAGTCACTGCAAAGACGCATTGCCATAGTAACAAGGGATGCACATTCATTAAACACATGTTTTCCAGCTCCTGTGTCTGGCTGGTGCTATTAAAAAGGGCCATCTCTGTTTTAACAGTGTTTCTGATGATCTTTTTGTAATTATGGTGCATGACTTATCCTTCACATGTGAAAATCGAACTGGCCTGGTTGTATATTATCATGAATGTATGCTCCTATAGTCACACTGCCATGTCAGACAACATGTTGGACAAGAAAAGAAGGCAGAATTGTTCACTCTGACATAGTAATTAGGCAATTATTCCCAAGTTTAATTAGTTATTTTACAGCCAATCCAAAATGTTATTGAATTTCAAAACTTAATGTTTGTGGACAATACTTTGTGAGTCCTGTTATTCGGGAAAGGAAAAGCTGAATATTTTTAACAACTGATAGAATCAGGAACATCTTGTAAGGATGGAAAGGTTTATTTTAACTACAAAAAGCGGAAAATGAAGTGGCCGCTGCTTGCATGGCTCAGTGCACGCAGCAAGCAAACAATGCTGCTGACCACAGTACTGAAACAAATGCAGTGTTCTAAAAATATTTAATACATGTATAAAAACACACAACACTATGAAAATAATACTCCTCTTTTAATTTAGGAGACAACAACAACAACAACCTCTAAATACATAATTAAATCTAACCTGAAAGTGGACTATTTTTAGACGGCCTCTTAGTATTTCAGAAGAGGGTTTTCACAGAGGCTTGTGTGCTTTTTAGAGGAGCTGAGCTCCTCTTAGCTCCCCACAGAAATCTGGACCCATCTACAGTGCTTCACAATTTATTAGACCACCTATCAAAAAACAAGGAAACATAACTTTATAATATATCAAAAACTTGTTTAAAAAAATTGCTTCATTATTATTCATTAAGAAAATAACCAATTAGAATAAGATAAAAGTCTTCATTGACAAATAGTAACCAAATATGTCAATATTTTGTATGACCACCTTTAGCTGAGATAACAGCTTGCATGCTGGCAAAAACCTTAAATACATTTTGGTGGATTAACCATTATTGAAACATAAAAAGATTTAGGTAAATAAAAATACTGTTAAACTATGGCTGAAGAGACCTTTAATGGGTGGTGATGTAATGAATTTGTTAAGTACTATATACTGTTGTTCTATCTGATTCCATCCATCCATTTTCAACCGCTTGTTCCCAGAGCGGGGTCGCGGGGGGGCTGGAGCCAATCCCAGCTGTCAACAGGCGAGAGTTCTATCTGATTATAATGGAAAAATATAAATCGAATCAAATTAAAATAAACTTTATGAAGCACTTTCTTATAAAATGTAGCACATCGAGCTTTGCTAATTTGAAAAATGACTAAGAAATATTGCCAATCAAAGACACCTCCCCTGTGTACCTGTCCTGACTTTAGGAAGGATTACAAAACCAACACCAGAAGATCTCAGAGTCTGTGAGGTAAAAGCAGGTCTGAAAGGTAAGAAAGCCCAAAACCATCAAGATATTTGTTAACTAGTAAAATAACATTAAAATAGATGCTGAAACACACAGAAATCAAATGCTGTGACCTTAAAAATGTGTAATGTGGGCCTGACCACATCTGTCTTTCTATAAATAATCAGTTGGATACCATCATCGACTACTTACAAACATTACAATTATTAACCAAAGTATTTAAGCACTTTTTTTCAGGGTTATATTGCTTTTACAGTTTTACAGACCCTTCATTGCTTATAGGTTAAGTGTGCTCAGATTCCTGAGGTTTCTTTAATCATTACTTTTTGTTATTCTCCTTTTTACTTAAAACTCATCTCAGTGTTTCAAATTTCACACTGTTCAACACAGGGGCTCTGTGCAGAACAATTCAGCTTCCATCCATCTATTTTCTATTATTCCACTGCAGGGTCTTGAGAACAATTTAGCTTGTTTGAATATAAATGATGGTTTCTCTTGCTGGCCTTCCTCTTATTAGCCTGCATTTGGGTCACTTCACAACTACACATTGCAGAAATGTAGCTTTGTTTTGCGTGTGTATGTGTAAAAAACGGGGAACACAAATAACTAAATGAAAAGTTTGGTCTTTTTAATGAATATAGCCCACCAAGTTTAAAGATGTTTGTTCAGCAGCAACAACTATTGAAATGATTTCCAACGAGTTGCATAATCTTCCCTCACAAGTTTCATTTTGGAGATGAGGCAACACATTTATTCAAAACAACACATCAAGGTAACTTCCAGAAACTAGCCAAAGGCTTGAGAGTTAGACTTTTAACATTTCTTTCATTATTTTTTCATGTTTAACCTGAAAAAGTCTCTTTTGCAGTTTGAAAAGACATCACCACCTTCTTTACCCCTCTGGAGCATGAGGGTAGAGTTCTTCCATGTGACCATTCGTAATCAAACACAGTGACATCCATCTGGTCTACCAGCCGTCACCTTTATACTCTTCATATACAATTATTTCTTTGCTCAGTGTAGATGGTTTATTTGTGTTTTTACTAAAGTAGTAATTGTGTTTACCTTGACCATCTCCTTGGTCTATTTGCTAATATGTACATCTTGATTTTTTTTTGTCTCTACACACCACACCAAGTATTTGCAACTTGAGGGGGTGAGAAAAGACATGTAGAGAAGAAACTAGATAGTGGACATTTACAAAGGCAAAAATAAGCAATCCTGCTTCAGTGTAAATCATTTTACAATGTAATATTAACCCATTAGAAGTCATGATGGGACCATTCCATCTGTATACCATTGCCTCCTCTCTCCTTAGTTCTTATCTCTAGATGTGTTTTAAGAATCAAGACATCCATCAAAATGTTTTGTTGGGATTGATTTCTTGGTCACATCGATGAGATGGAGGAGAGAGACCAGGCAGCACAAATTTGACAAATGAAACAATGATCATGTCTCTCTTCACCTAATATTTTGCACTTCTGGAGGGCTGCAGTTTTCTAATATTGTATCACTGAACAATAAAAGATTCCTGATCATGTATAATGATTCCCATTTTCTGAATACGTTTATTTCTTGCACCTTTCATGAGTAATGCATACATATTCTAAACATTTATCTTTACAATTCTGACCTAACCTTATATATTTATATAATGTATATATTATTTAATATAAAATAATATAGTCATAAGCTATAAAAGTAGAAAATATTGCTCCAAAAACCTTATTACAGAAACGCATATCATTTAAGAATTAATATTACTTCATTGGCTGCCAAAGACACCTTCCTTTTGTGTTTTCTGTATCTGGAAAGCTGATTGGTTGGTGTGGTCACCCAAAACACACCCAACATGTTGTGAATGCTCTCTGAGTGTGCGCCCCGAAGGCGCCACAAGGCATGCACCCATCAAAACTGGGCGTCCACATCTACAACATGCTGTGGTCATGAAAGCTGAAACAAAATGCTCCAAAACGCAGGCAGTATGGGGATCTCTGCTATAGCTGGCAGCCAGTGAGATAAGAATTCACAGAGATACACAGAGATAATGAGGAGAAAGGAATACCCATCAGCTTCATAATTTGGCACAGACCGAGCATTCAGGAAGTTGGTTGGGATTTCAATTGTAAAATATGTGATTTAGGTGAAATTCAGATTAATTTTTCTTATTAAAAATGGCTAAAACTCTCCTCTTGAACAATTTTAAGCTATTGGTATTTTTATAATCATGTGAATTTCTTCTCTGAATCATTCTGAGCCTTCATATCCTCAACATTCTCCTTTTGAGTCAACCTTTTATTCAGCATACTACCTCACTGTTCTCCTTTCTGAAGTCCTTAACTTAGCTTTTTACTTCCAACAAACTTTCTCATTCAAAATTCTACCTGTGTCCTCCCACGTCTGTTCATCCTTTTCTCCTTCTCTGTCTTTGTCATACCCTTTCAGCCCCTTCCCCTCCTCTCTATGGTCCATCTCCTCTGTTCAAGCTCTCATGCTATTTGTTCCCCCAGCGGCCGCCCCAGCTTACCCAGCAGGATGACAATGCACAGCAGGATGGCGATCAGAGCCCCCGTGCTGAGACCCGCAGAGGAGAGGAAAGCCTCCCCTTGGCATATCCGGATCCTGCCATGGCGCTGGCACGGGCACACCCGCAGTGTCAAGGTGCTGGTGCCACTCAGTGATGGCTCCCCACCGTCCCACACCACTATGGGAAGCTCATACAGCTCCTGGGTCAGGTGGTTAAACCGTCTCCGCCTGGCAATGATGCTGGCTGTGCTGTCTATTAAAGGGGGAAAAAAAGCAACAGTTATAGAAGTTTATACAAGACTGTATAGACTTAAAAAAACTTCTTGATACCACCCCCGTTCTGCTTTTCTATGAAGAATGCAATTACCTGCATATTTTCAACAATAGTCTGTTATACAAAAAAAAAAAAAACATTTTTTGGAGCTTTTGTAGTGTTTTGAGCAAGTATTTTATTTTATTTATTTATTATTTTTACCATCTGCAGCTTCCCTGTGAACTGAAGCCAATTAATTTTAAAGATGATCTGTTACTGTTTTAATGTGCTACAAAGGAACAGTTCACCTTCCTCTCGAGGAAGCATTCCTAACGGAGTATGCCACCTAGATAAACAAAACTGATTTGGCTGGATTTGTATTAGGATGGAAAAAGTTAAAGGAAAAATTTGTACATGACGCATTTATGGCAAGATTGTTTATAAGATTAAATAAATAAACAATCTGCCACAAACACACAAATGTGGACAGACGATTAAATTATGTGACTTTTGTTAGTTTTATCCTGCATTTAGATATTTTACATTTAAACTGGATGCATTATCTGCACGAACATACAATCATAACAAAACAAACCAGTCAATGCACATGTTGCCAATAAAATAATGCTGTAAAATCTTGCAAATAAATGTATTTATAATACTAAAAACTCAGCAGCAGTCGGTCTTCTGTAGTCGGCTGCTGGAGCAGCTTTGTTTACTTCAGCCTTGCCTATTTGGCATAGATGGAATGTGGCCCTTTGAATTAATTATGCCATTTAGTATCCCTACAAATTTCAGATTGTTTGAAGTCAAAACAAAAATGGATTTGTTTGAGCCAAGCTGTGAAGCTTAGGAAATAACACTTCAACATAGAGATCCACCAGACAATAACACAGGCTATGCTCCTGAAAGAGGTACTATCAGCCATCTGGCTGTATTTATGGTGAAGTTGTTGACCATCTCCAAATTGAGCAGCTGTGCTGCACTGATTTCCACCATGTGTGATGGCCCCACTACCACTTGTTCTTTTTGAGTTTGTGTGCAGGTGCTGAGGTTGAGTAGCAGAACAAGTTACACCTGGGTTCTGTGTATTCTGTCTGTTTAAGACCTTCACCTGCAGTCAGGATGTCTCCCATGGGTGAGGGTCTGAGATAACCTCTGCATTGACAGGCTCTGTGTTTTGTTGTATTGTGCACTGTATACATTTATTGCATCCGATCACAACCTTCACTACTGAGACTGGGTTGACCATGTTTTATTTTTAACCATGTTTTTTTTTTCAAAGAACCAACTTGTGTTGACCTCCCTTCTTTGTTCCAGTTCTGAGCTGGGCTGTAACTGCTTTTATTAAATGAAACTGAATCTTACTAAATATAATCAGTCAACTCTAAATGCATGTTATTCCGTTGCCCTATTATATCAAAGCCACAAATGTTTACTGTGACTGGGTGGCTACTAAAATTATGTAGCCTAGCTTGTTAGCTAAATTTAAACAAGAATGTACTCCATTATGGGCTTGACACACGGGGAGCGACATCGCTTAATCTCCATTCATTTCTTGTGGAACCTCTGCAATGAGGCCAAAATTGCTGCTGTCTTCCAGCCAAGCGACAGACCATATTCGTGCATGTAGAATTTTGCTGTCGTACGCGTGCACACAGGGGCTTGTAAAGCAACACAACAAAATTGAAAAATGTTTAACAACCGATTAACGAGGGGTTCACTGACTGACCAATGAGATGAGCTCAAGCTAACAAGCGCCAGTGCGCTCTAGTCTGGAACCAGCTGCATGGAAGAGATGATACATTATATAAAGTTTCAGTTTCAGAATCCGCTTTGAGGTCAGCCATCAAATAAAGATATTCACCATGCAGGGTTGTCAATTTTCTTTTTATTCTGATCTGTTATAAATCAGGCTTAACTTGCTGTATAATAACATGTAGCTGAAAAGTATCATTTAGTTAGTTACCATGTTGTTGGAGGAGTCTGGTACCTGCATGAGTCAGACTCACAATGAACTTACTAAATAAAGGGGAAAAAAGACTTGCATCTAACTCATTGCACATTGATGTATGTTCATGCTATTTAAGTACTGAAAATGCTGAGTCGTGCCAAGGGCAACCTTTTCTTTCCACCCAGTGAAACACCTCCACCGTGCTGTACTATTGAGCTGCTGCTCTGAGACCTTGGCTCCCACTCCAATCTCTGCTCCATCTATGAATAATTATAATGATCGACAGTTGGAATGACAACACGTACTTCAAGCTTTATTAAGTCAGACTCTACATATCACCATATCAGCAAGCAGATGGGTTGGGGTATGAGAGAGTGGAGTGTGGAAGATGCAAATAGCAAGGAAGAAAGATGGGGATGGGAAGAGGAGGAGAAGGAGAGGAAGAAAAGGGGTAAATGTGTGTGAGTGGGTGGTGGAGTGTTTGGGTGTGTATGGCTCAGCAAAATCCAGAGTTGTGAAAATGAAGACAAAGGCTGAGCTAAAGATTAACAACGATTTTCTATAAATGTGATGCTCAATATCACAGCTTTTACACAGTGAATAACAGAACCATATCAACACAGGTCTGCGCACAAACCACATGAGATGTCTCACATCAGTTATCTCATATTAAATTCTTATTAAGCTGCGTTTCGGCACAGGTGGGTGGAGGAGATCAGTGTGTTTGTTGATTAACACCACAGTGAGATAGCCATCTGCAGCCCCAGTGTAGCCATGTAGGGGACACGTGTTCACCGTCACATTTTAACTTTGCTCTGACAGCTGCCACTGTGTGACATTACCTGCAGAGGAGAGCAGGAGAAAATATGCTTTTAGGAAAATGTCATCCTTTAAATGATTCTAGTATTTGCTTTTCTATCACATGAGCACACGTGTATTATTAGTATGCACTGCATGCGAAATCCTTCCTACACTGAGTGTGTTCAGGCAGTGCAAGCAAATGGCCTCGTTTTTCACTTTTCCAAACGCATTAGCATGATGAGAACTATTACTTGCATAACTTTTGGATCACTTATGCACTTCATCCTCTCCTTTTCAAGATATGAAGTTTAATAAGATTCCATAGCATAACAGAAAAAAAGGCTTTGTGTGGGAAATCAGATGTTGTCTGATATCTGAGGCCAAAAGTGTACAAACAAAATCCATCAATTACAAATGCACAACTGCATCATATCAATAATATCCAAGATATTTACTACGCTAAGTGTAAATATCTCGTCATATAGCTCGATTTCTGTATAAAATAAACATTGTGATAAAGAAATAGGGGAAACAAAAATAAATCAACAACAGACACATGCGACGCAACCGTGTCTCTACAGACTTCACACTTGCCTACACATGCTCTTAACTGCTTTCCTTGTGAACTTTGGTGGGTGTATGTAGGTGCCGCTGATGGGAATCAGCTTCTCTCCAGTTGGCACTTGGAATTTAACAGAAAGTGTTGCGGTGCCACTATTTTGGGAATGGAAATATTTCAGGTCACGATTTATATTTGGTGCATATAATGTTCATGCTGTAACTGCAACTGAGGAGAAAATATACTTTTTAGTGCATGTGGTGTAGGGGTTGTAGGTATTTAAATCCATACTGTGGTTGTTATGTGTTCTTATTCAGCATAAATGTCAGTTTTAGATGTAAAGTTTATAGCGTGTAAGGACATTTTAATGTTTGCCCATAAATAAATGACATGTATAAAATGGATATCTATCAAATTATTGGTATTCTTCCCATGTTATTTCCATGTTGTCTATAATCATTATATCCCAATTTTCACCTACAATTAAACAGTGCTATTCAGCACGATTGATACATATGTTTAAGATGTCCCATCTTTGTCCTTTCCTTGGTACTCTTTTGTATTTGTCTGCCAAGATGACACCTCTACAGGTACAAATATTTAAGTGCATGAGCAAAATTTTGACACAAATTTTGACAAACTTTACAAGTAAACCATCATGCCTCCAGAAAATATAAACTGCATATTGCTTACAAGCACCACTTTATAATGTTCTCTAGATGAGACCTGCAATTATAATGCTTCATGGACCAAGATAACATTAGAAAATATCTGTTTCCACTCCAAAAGCTTCAAGACCTACATACATCTGAACAAGACATCTGGCACAATGTATTTTTTTAGGTTATTTAGATATAATGAATGCTGAAAGTCCAGAATGTGTACACAAAACAAGATGACCTGTGCCTTATATTCCAGGAAAGGAAAAACCATGTCAAAAGGGATATTTGTACATCTGGGCTAGATGCTACCTGGGAGCGGGTATGCAGCGAGTTCAACTTTGTTTTGCTAAAAGATCCCATTGTGTGCATTGCAGAAGATGTTTGGTTGTCAGGAAAACTTGGCAGGAGGAAGAAGGGAGGTAAGCTAAAGAGTATAAAGATATGTAGTAATCTGGAGGAAAGAGCTTTTTCTCCTAGCACTCCACAGTGTAAGACTGGATTATATCACTGTACTCTAATTCATGGAATTGTAAATAAAACTTTACTAAGAAAAGATGAGGCGACCAGCTGACATGCAGGTTCGTTTGGTCAAATTGGGAACAATACAGTCTGCTAATATTACTCTAAGAACAAACCTACTGATAAAAAAAAGATTTAATTAACTCTTTAACATGGACAGCACCATGCTAATATAACGTATGGTGGAGAAGAAATTCTGATTTGAACCCAAAGGGCCTGAATACCAAACTTACACTCCTCTTCATACCGAAGTATTCCAAATCCAACAGGACCATCTGACATTTTAAAGCTAGTTAGGTATCAAGTCAGGTATATTACGGCAACTCCAAACACATCAGTGAATCTGCAAAAGTCTGACTAAAGAAACAAAAACAGGTTTTACTGTGCGACTCAGGTAAAGTCTAGATGACAACCTGGTTGAAATGCTTGTATTTTTGGTTTAAATGATGTTACAGTGCAATGTCCCATGTTGTTATCTGAAGTTCTACTGATGATTTAAAAGTATCAATTATGATACATATATAAAATCTTTATATTAGTGCACTTTTCCATCAGGATTTTATGCACTGCTGCAAAAATCCAGCTTTACATATTGATAAATGTCTCAGTATGGCTCCAACTTGAATAACATCTTATATATGAATTATTAGCATTTTATTCAACATACCAAGACATCAAAGGGCATATGTTATACTGCCTTTAAAAAGAAGATTCTGCATTCAATAAGGATTAGCCTGACTCAGTAGGACTTAATGCAACAGCCTTGTAGTGATAAGACATCGCTGTGCTTTCCCTGCTGGTTTTAGCTTATTCATGACACCCTCGTGTTGTATGAAAAGGCTGTTTGTGTAGTATTTCAGTTAATTTCCTGTTGCATCCATTTGCAGTAAAAACCAAAGGGCTAGGGAATGCAGCACCATATTGGGTTTTTCTATCAAGCAGCAACAAATTGAGTTACATTTCTGCAGTGTCTGCTTAGGCTCTCCTACACAAATAATGCTTCTGCATCGCAATATTGCTTAATTTAAGTACCAGAGAGTTATTGTTTTAAGCTTAAAGAAAATAAATATCTTGTATTAATTTAACTCTTTGAACAGTTAAATCAATCGCTTTGTCTTCCAATTCGTAAAAAGGTTGACCAGTCTTTTACATGTGTGTTTTAACAAAACTAGTAAGCAGCAAGCTGCTTAGCCCTCTGTAGAAATCATGCACATTCATCTGATAATAAGTGTTGAGAATCTTGATGTACAACATCCATTGCAAGAGAGACCCGGATGACATAAAAGCTAATTAAGCGTCTCGTGTATGGCTTGACAGCGATCTTCTCAGCACAGCTGATTAACTGTAATATTATAGGGTCCTCTTTCATGCACATGGGAAGAAGATGCCTTCAGAAATCAATTGAACTACTTAAGTATGTGGTTTATTTAGAGATCATAGTCTCAGTTTAATTGCCTTTTTAGGGGAAAATGTCGTCAAATGTGAGAGATAACAGGATCAAAGAGGCATTCAATTTTCATTCATTGTAAAGGTATAGTTGGTTTAATCTGTAAAAAAAAGGGACTTTACCAGAATGGATGTAACGCAAAGTGCTTTTCCAGAACAACTGAGCAGAATATCTCACTTGTTTTTCAGCTTTAATGGTGCCGCTAAAATGTTGTAGGAGTTTGACCTGCAATTATTGTAGCACATTAGTACTTTACCTGAATCAAAATGCCCAGATGACGATTCAGGTTTGAGAGAAGCCTGGTTTCATTTTCACAAACAAAGACTGTAGTTTCATTTAAGCTAAAGATGGACATCTAACCATTATGTGTCTCCAGTTTAGTGAAAGGGAACTGCTGTGGTTATAAGTCTCTATGGAAGAATAGCACTGGTAGTAACAAAATACTGGCTTTGAAAATGCCTCTCCAAAAACATAACAATTTAGTTAATGGGTTCTTTCAAAAGTCAGGATTTTCTAGTTATCTAAAAACAGAATGAATCCATTTTAGATGTAATTGGCTATTCAGGTCCAGAGATGGTTGAACGATCAACGTCTCAAACTAAACCCTTTCTTCCTTATGTGAAAAATTGTGCACAGAGCCACAAATATTCGAGTTTCATGAAGATCCTTTTGTGAGCAAACTGTAACTGAGAAGGAAAAGAGGTCATGAGAGAGTTAGTGGTGTGAGTGACTGAGAGGGATTTTCAGCAGTTGCACAACAACAGAGGGAGGTATTAGGCCTTGGCAAAGACCAGCTACCAACTGTTCGTCTGCAACAACAGCAATGAAAGAAGCTGCTTTGAGTGTGAAGAGCTTACTTTAATTATCAGACACACGAGGCAACAGTAGGGTGCATCGCGCCTGTCTTTCAGACGCTGTGAGCACAGCAAATAACTTCAAAACACATAGAAGCAAAAAGCTGTTTTCTTTCCTTTTTTCATGTTTAGTTCAAGTGGAAATGCAGCTTGTAGTCGAATGAAGCCGCATGAAAACAGACTTGCTTTCAGAGGAAGGTTTATGGAATTATGAAAAAGGAAGACAAGGAAAAAATTGAGATATGATCATTTATATTACTGACTGATGAATTATCAAATGAATGAGTAAGGAAATTACACACATTACAGGTCAGTTTTCAGATAATGCTCTCAGAAGCTAATCAAGTTATTTTTACAAGCACTAACCCTAAGACTGACATGTCTTTACTGAAAAACTACATATACTTAGGGAGATTGAATGGTTAGGGTTATGTAATTAGCAGACTTGATAGGTGAAAAAAAGGTTTCTTAGTAAGGCTAGAGTATGAGTAATCTTGAGGAAGGCATTTAACTGCTCCAATGGAGCAACATGGTCAACATAACAAGCTGGAGGCTTTTCTGGGCAGCAGCCGCTAATTTATTTAAAAACTCAAATATGTTGTTTTACTAACTTCAACCGTGGCCTTATCAAGTTCACGCAATCATGAAATGGAAGAATTTACATTTTAATTTTGTATCTGGACAGAATAGACACAGTTTTTGTCATTAGTTTTGCAGGAAATGTCTTAAAAGACAAATCTACTCTAACACCATATAGTGTTTTAATGGAATATAAAACAATTACGTTTTTAAAAATGTTGTTTATTTCAACGTTTCCTGCTGGCTTATCCCATCTAATATTTTGCATTAGTCTACTCAAACAGGTAAATATTAGATAGGGTCATAACTATATATTTTACGTAGTGCGTTATTCAATTTCTTTTTTAAATGCCTCCACCAATTTTACGTTCTATAAAGAGCAAATATAAAACTAAAACCTTATTGTTCTGTCTTTGAGTTGCATTCTGTTCATTTTCAGGAGGAATATTCTCTGCATCCACCAAAACATTGATGACTGTGGTGGGTAACAAAGGTTAACATTATAAATAAATAAATACATATATAAATATATTTAAAAAAAACAACAACTTTCCTTTACACCAACATTACGTCTTCGACAATTTTTCTATTGCTGTTATTGTTGTTTCTTGATTATAGAATAACTTTCTATATCTTGCCATATATTATTTGATCTGGAGAAGAACAAGGCTTATGAAATGTTATGCAGATGAGCTAAACCATAAATTAAAGGTTGCTCTAAGTTTAGCTGCAGATGGTTTCCTTGGAACAAATATGACATTATTTTTATAATTTTGAATGACAGGGAAATATTAGCACTTAGTGGGTGTTTTGGTTAGAAATCAAGTGCTTTAAAGGATTTTATTTATTCTCCACTCTCACAGCAGCTCTTGCTCAGCCTGTTCTGAATAAAACAAATGAATAAACATTTCCAAACACAATGAACTAAGAAGGGATTTCATTTCTCCACCCCAACAAAACCCTGTAAGGATGTTTTTAAATTATTTGGAATATATGATAAAGAATCACTGTTACAGTCTCTTCCCATACATTGTGTCAGTATTTGCTCCACTGACCAGAAAAGGTTGAAAAGTTGTTCAATATGCCTCATAATCTGGCTTTTATCATAAACCACAACATCACAGCACTTTTTTCCTGCCATTCCTTAATGCAGCACATCACACATCAGCTAAAGATGTTATTTGCAGTGTTAAAGGTGTTTTGTTTGTTTAGTTATTTTATTTTAATTATAATAAAAACTAGAATAACAAACACCAGTAAATATTTTTAGCAAGTGTTGTTTTGCGATACAAATATAATCACAGTCACACATGATCACAAAGCCCAGCTGCTGGTCCTAAAAATGTTTATAGAAAGAGAAGAGCCTAACTAGTGAATAAGTTACATTAAACTCTATTTTGATATTCTAATATTATACATTTTCAACATTAAAATTGATTCCATTCTTTTACAAATAAACCACATGGCGATGGCTTATGATGAAAGTAAAATGATGATGTAAATGTCGTAGTCCATCCTTGCACTTAGTACAGTACTGCTCCTCATTTTCTCTAGTTCTGTTACCAACTTCAGACTTTCTCTGGATTATAAAGTGTAAAACTTGAGGCTTTTTTCCCCCATTTGGAAACCTCTTTTTTGTAGGACTATTTTATTCAGTCCTTGCAGCAGTTTCATTGGTTTCCCTCTATTTGAGTGGAAGATGAGTGGAAGAGGTTGTGAGATCAGAGGGTGACGTCTGACTGCTGGCATGAAAGCAATGTCTTCTCTGCAGCTCCACTTCATAGAAGCAGGAACAGAAAAGACTTATCCTGGGGAACAATTTAAGCAATTCTGACAACAGGCTAAAAACACCTATCTTCCATAATCACATTGATGTTTATTACTTATATATTTATTTCTCCATCTCTGTCATGAGCCTCCCTGTCTGTTTTTATGCCTTTCTATGGCTCACCAATGCATCCGGAGAGCTGTGAACTCTCCTTCTCAGCAGGCAACTTGGAGATCTCCTGGCTGAGAGCTTATAAAAGCCCTGTGATTACAGACCACCCTAGGGCTAGGTATTCACCTGACACTGAAATGGTTGCCATGGTAACGCCTACTGCTAGTCATGGGCAGGCACAATATAATACACAGGAGGCGGCGAGAGGGAGCGAGTGGGTAATCCATTTGACAACACAATGCCCAAACATGCCAAAGCTCTATGACTCCTATGTTTCATGCAGACCAGAGTCAAAACTGTTCCCAGCTGCATTTGAGCCTCCATAAAGTTAGCATACACACTTGGTAGAAAGCATATTAGTATTGCACCTCATAGGTATAAGGAAATCAGCCCCAGCTTATTGGAAGTTGGAAATGTGTGCAGTGCAGCAACCTCTGTAGGCTGAGCACAAAACTCATAAGAAATGCAAACAAACAAACTGATTACATTAATTACCTTCATTGTCCTTCAGGGTGAAGTTGGGATTAACTGGTATTTGGCTTGGTAAAGCAAAAGAAAAGCGCTGTCCATTGGCAAAGTCATCCTTATCCACTGCTGTGATGGTTTGGATCACCTGTTTTAAAAAACAAACACAAAAAGTTCATTCTACTTTCCACAGAGAATTAGTGAACTTTTCTCCTTGGAATCAGTCACTTAAAATGCATGGCCAACAAAAAGTTGATTCAGTTTAGTTAAAAGTATCTTTTGTGAGCTGCTGGCCATAAGTGCTCAGAGCATCATCCCCTCTGACCCATAGCCCAGAGGTCCTGGAACATTTTTTCCTCACCTGTGTTTGGAGGCTGAAGGCAATTGTCTGCTCGGGACGCTTTCGGCCAGTGCCGAGGGGAAGCTGGAATCTAGCAATGACAGGGGATGCTCTCAGGGCAACCTCACTGCCAGTTTAGTCAGACTGCTGTGCTTAATTGGTAAAAAGCAGAGAGCCCCAATGCTGAGGGGAAAACACAAACCTGATGGTCCCTGTCACCATGGGAAGTACTTTTTATGTGTGTGACCTTAGGGTTGCTGTTTCTGCTTGAGCCTCTGCTTTTGACCGGTTGCATTGGATATCATTTTGTGCTTTTTTTCATTTTTTCTTACTTGGATGCAATGGTTAGCTGGGTAGCTGTATGATGCCATAGTAAAGTCATAATGTTTGTTTTTAATTCAACAGGCTGCTCAAAGAAGCGTTTGGTGCTTCTCCAATAATTTATATAGCATGATGGAATAAATGCTGCTAAGCTATTTGATGTTTTGAATACTTTTTTTTGTTTGAATTAATATCCAGTAATCTGTAAGCTCATTAATACAAGTCAATGACTTTGGTACTGTATAGTTACCTGGGGTTATGGTTCAACTCAGTCAGACTCCAGTCTGTCTCAGTTTCTACAGCTTTTTAAAATTGAAATAAATACATTAAACTATACATAACTTTCATGTTGTGAGGCTTTTACTTCCTGTGGCTTTTCTCTGAGTCACATGTTGTGGCTGTGAAATATAAACTTTTCTTTCTTAGGTTTGCCAGACAGCAGATGATGATTACGCTCCCCTGTTGTTTGGCATCCTGTGGAGGATAGCATCCCAGGTGTGTGACAAGGTGTAAAATCTCCCATACCTGTTGATTGTCCTTAGGGCCAGTATTCATATCCTGATCTAACAATAACATTTGCTGCTTTCTGAGTGGATGGCTTGCTTGATCTCAATCCATTATTTAGTTTTCTCTTTTACAGTGGTCAGATATGTTAAGGTACATGTAACTGTTACCTTTCTCACCTGTCTTAGCACAGGAAAGTGATGAATAATAAGTGAACCAGTAGACAGTATGAAAATATCTGGACTGAATACATTTCATGTGGATGTTGAATATGAGTAATATGGGGCGGTATGTCACTCAACTTGCTAAGCAGCAGTGCCGTGTACTGAGGCTGCAGCTTCTTGGTGCAGCTGGTCTAGGAATGAGTCCCGTCCTGGGGACATTCACTACGTGCAATTCCCTGCTCTCTCTGACCCCATTTTCTGTCCAGCTACTGTCAAATAAAGAGCTTTAGAGCCAAATAATTCTTTTAAAAAATAAATAAAGAAGATGAGTGATATGTTAACTGGGGGCAGGCTCAAACAGTTGGCTCTGATATTGTAATTCAGACGAGCAAAATGGTTTTGTTTTCAGTTTTCAGGCAGCAGAAGCTCAGGCGGATCATCAGGTTGTTCAATAACTGGAAGTCTGAGAGTTTGACTTTCACTGCTCCAGTCAACCTGTTGTGTCCATAGGCTTCGGGTGCCTTTGACGTTTTTTTAGCAATGTAATTTATCCATCCATTTTCTACCGCTTATCCCAGTTGACATCATGTGAGAGGCGGGTACACCCTTGACAGGCCGTCAGTGTAATGTAATTCATTATTCTTTATTGGTAACTTATTGTTTATTCTTTTGTTTGTTTGTTTTTGAGACATAAAATAAGGCACAGTTTGTTGTGCTTTAAATTTCTGTGTTTTCATGGAATACATGTTTTCCAGCAGTTGTTAAGTTTGTGATGCCTATTCTGACACCACATGAGTAAACATAGGATTAAATGTAATTTGTTGTACTAGATCAAAAAAATTCATTAATGTAATTTTACTATTTAATAAATAAGTTGAATACTTTTGAATAAAGTACCAAATTATTCTGTTGTGTATTTGAATACTGATAGTTACAATTAGTGGATAGTTACATTTAGCGACTTTTAGTGACATTAGTGATTTTATTGTAATTTCTTTATGATTTTCTGTTTCAATGTAAAGCACTTTGAGCTGTCCTGTACATGAAAGTTGCTATATAAATAAACTTCCCTTGCCTTGTTGTGCAGGTTTAACTTACACAAGGAAAGTAAGTCAACATAGTTGACACAATTCACTATGCTTACAAATCTAGTTTTTAACCACAGCTTAATAACCTATATCATGGTTATTATCTGACATTAACCCAAATATATCAAAATAAAAGTCACGAAAACCAGGGAAGATCATGGCCATCAAAATCCATTCATATGTTTATATCAGTAAACAAAATAAATTCTGTCTAAATTAAAGCAAAATTTTTTTTAACATTTCCATAATGTTATAACAGTCACCTGACAAGTGTTTTATTTCTTTTGTAGGTATTGAGGGTAGATTATGTAGTGGGCTACGAGACCATGCATATTACTGTAAAATACTGTAAGATTTAGGTAGAGGTATGTTGTGCAATGCAGTTGCACAGATGCCCAACACAACTGCTGGTCAACATGTACGGATCAATGTGGTGACAGGTAGTGTGAGTAACAGCACTTGTCTTCTTACAATTACACCTACCGCTAGAAAAACCTTGCATACTGGTATTCACATGAGAGATTGCTAACTTAACCTTTTTGTAGACCGGTCTCACAACCCTACATGGCTTGGGGACCAACACAACAGAGTCTGATGTGTTCACCATGCTTCTAAACTACACAGACACCAATGTGATTAAATTGGATTGTAGCAGACAGTCAGCAGGAAGGTGACTGGTCCACATATTGAGCAGTTGATCATTCTAAGGACATTTATTTCTACAAAAAAACAAAAAAAAAAACATAGTTTAAAAGAAAAAAAAAAGCAACAACTGGTATAGAGAATTATTAAATAACTTGAGGCAGTACCTGTACAAAGTGAGTGAACCTAAAAAAAATGCATCTTTATGTGATTTGTTGAAATCTTGACAATAGAAATCAAAATAGTTTTGACAGCTACAAAACATATTTCCACTGCTGTAGCATTAAATACACCTAAACAAACTGAACCATTAAAAAAAGTAGCTTCATTACTTTACATACATTGTCTGCTAGATGGTTTTCTTCTGTCTCCTTCAATACATTATAATTCTTCTCACTTCATCCCCTGAGCTAACAAGCCCGAGGCTACAATGTAACCTTAATTCAAACTGAATACAAACTTTTATTCAAACTTTTCTTCAACCAGCTTTAAACTATTAAAAATGTATTAGATGTGTCTTCCCAGTTTTTACACCATCATCCTTTGCAGAACCACCCTTTCAGCTATTTCCACGATGCTGATTGCTCTATATCTCAAAAACTTCTTAATTTGAATGAATCAAAGACTCAGAGCAAATTGGAATGAGCTTCGATTTGGAGCTGTCATGCTTTGCTGGTGAGATACTCATTTTGAATAAGGGATGACGAAGCAGCTCTCTCCAGTGCCTTCACAGCCGTTACAGCTCTGTTCTTGCTGAACAACCCAAAACGCTGATGGAAACAATAGTTCAGCACAGAGTGCATGCAGTCAGGGAAATTGCTGTGGCTAATGGGAAGCTCGCCACACTTTCTTTCTGAGATGTCTTTGAGGTCTACAAAGCTTTGACTGTGTGAGGACAAAGGCAGAGAAAACTACTCAAAGTGGGTTTGAACATTTTCCAATCGACTCTTAAGACACTTACCTGTCCGGGTCTTGAGCTCTCACACACCATGACCTCTTCGTCTGTGGCAATCTCCGGTGGGTTGTCGTTCATGTCCAGAACTTGAACAGTAACAGGAACGTGACTAAGAAGACTTGGGTTGTCTATAAGCAAAAGAGAAGTAAAAAATAAAGTCAAACGTGAGCTTCCATTTATGAATTCATCGCTTCCGTAACAAACTCAAACATTTCTTTTGATTTTCACTAGAAAAATAACATGAAACTATGCAGTGCAGAAATTATACAAGAACCTTGCACAGTGATTTACTTTCATTTTATTAAAGTGGTGTCATGTTTTAGTCTATTAAATCATCTCTTATTGCAGAAGGGTTTAAAAAAAACTAGTTTGAGAGCATTTCAAATTATTACCAAAATATTTATAAAAGGTAATAAACCGGTGAGAAAAAGGGTAATTTTTTATAGATCTCATTTCAAGCCAAGTTCTTTTTTCTCACCCTGAGAGTTGCCCCCCTGCAGGGTGCTACAAAGGAATGCTGCTTAAAAGCATTTCAGCCTTCACACTGCTAACCTGCAAAAAAATCTTTTCAATTGAAGTCTGTGCTTATTCACTATTTCACCTTAGCAACCCATAAGCCATAAACGAACATTTAAAATGTGTCTTTTGTCATGTAAAGTACATTTTAGTAATCTGTTTCCTATATTTAACTCACTTAAACGTCTACATTTCCAGGGTGTAGTTTTCTTTGTAGGTGGATTTTTTCAACTGGGTTGAAAAACGCATGCTTTGTGGTGAATTTATAGTTACAATAATGCTTAAATCTAAACTCTAATTTACTTGATTACTGAGAATGAACCCAAGAGATTTAGAATACTGAGTAATTTGTTCAAATTTACTGTATGACAGGTTATTTCAATCTCAGAGGTACAAACTTTTGTCCAACATTATGGGAGTTTCATGGTCTTTTACATGATCATAGAACCAGAGGATATTTTTCTGGATCTAATGCACTCGAGGTAAATAACTGCTGACCCTTGAGACATGCATATCCCTTATTGAAAGGCCTCCCAGAGTAAGCATACATTAACAGCGAGGATGCGAAACAGGACAGCAGGGAATAGAAACGACATGCATGGTCAGCAAAAAGAAAACACAGGTGCACATGTCTTCTGTTAAATTAATAGTTCCTGATTTTTACTTACTTTATCTTGTGCATCCAGGATCTCTAACTCACACATTTTGCATTCATTTTTCATTCTCTGAGGAAAATTTGATAGTGAATCAAATGTATCAGTTGTGTGCTTTTCCATATAAAGTGAGCAAAAAAAAACAAAAACACTGAAATTAATTTAGTAAATCTTTGCATGATGATTTGCTGTGTATGTGTGTGTGTGTGTGTGTGGTGGTGGTGGTGGTGGGGGGTATGTGTGACACAGTGTGTCTTTGCTTTGCTTATTCAAAGTGTCAAAAACTTGTTATAGCCTTTTGACAGTGTCTCGGCTTGTAACTACGGTATATCCTTGAATACTAAAGAGAGGTCGAGAGATAAAGGGTATTTAGCATGCACAGTACCTACTGGCAGGACATTTGCCTAATTGTAATCACACATTCCCCAAGTTAGCCAAGTTTTTATATATTGAATTAATTTTCAAAGTAGGATACTGAACAGTTGGAATTGGTTTAATTTGCCAGTTAATTACAAGGATATATGCTTTAACCTGTGGAATACATTCTTATCAATATGCAAATGGAATAAAACTGAAAAAAAGTAATTGTTTTCTTCAGACTTAAATTGATCATTTCAAATTGAAGTGAACTGACATCAGCTTTCGCATGTAAACTGTTAATTATGCTGGTTAAGTAACTTTATTGACAGGTGAACATGAATATCATTGCAAGCGACACTATTTTTCTGGTTAAATGCTGGAAAATTTCAGGCAATTTCCTTGGAAATAGATGCAGAATTGTTTTATTGTTATTATAAATATTATTTTTTCATGTCTGGCTTTTTCATTTTGAAGTTAATTGTATTTACCCCGAATACACAACGACATTTTACCAAACAATCTGTTCTGAAAATAAACAAGATGAAACTGGAAATGATCGGCCCCTGTGAATAATATCTGCTCTGCTTGCTGGTCTAAACATGTACTCCCAGTAAGTTGATTTCAGTTTGTTTTAGCACATGCTTTCTAAATAAAAGCAGATGTGTCCATTAACTTTATGTTGAAGGCTTTTTAAATAATATGGTGATAAATCTAGATTATTATGCCACTGTTATGTTACAGATATAAATCTGCAGGTAAGGGGGGACGCCGGCACTTGGAGATCCTTTTTTTTTATGGAACCCTTTTTTTAGTGTGAGTCTTGGTAGTTTCCCCTCTATGAGTCTGAACTTAGCTTGGTCTCGTACTATATGATCCCCGCAGGGTGTCTTCTTATCTGGTGGGAGTGAAGAAAAAATAGCATGAAGTATGTAGCACCTGTTTTGATAATTGTTTCTATTTAAGTCATGCTGATGAGGCACACGACCTATTCATTATTTCAATGCAAATGGAAAAATGAAATAAAGTATCTTTTAGCTTGAGGCTGAACATGGTGTACAAAAAGAAGAAAAAATCTTTATTATTATTATTATAGCATTTATTGTTTTTGCAACTTCAAATCTGCTATTTTATTCTTGTAAAAGCCAGAAAATGTTGTTTGTGTGTTGACAAGTTAACTAAAAATGTAAGGCTGGTGGTTTGCAATTACATTCTTCTTCTTCTGTTCTTATAAAGTTATTAGAGTCTACATGAAAAATGTTAAAAGGTATGCCTATTTTATCATTTAAAAGGCATATTATCAGGAAATCTCTGAAAAAAAACTGCAGGTTCACATTAAAGGGATTATCTGTGTCATATTTCAAGACATTAAGAGACAACTGTATGCTTGTTTTCATGTATTAAAAATAACCATTTGACAATATTTCCCTTCTAGCTTCCTAATTCCTAATTTATCATATATGCAGCATTTTTTTATAATGCACTTTTTAACAGAGGGCGATAAATTAATTGATAATTATATAATTGGATTTTTCATCTCTACTGAGAAAACTATAAGAATAGGTAACAAATAATTGGGTTTACTACTCAATAACACTGGCAGGACTTCTCCAAATGTGCTTCTTAAACCATCTTAAGTGTCACAATCACTTGGCAAAAGATTCGATGGTTTTGAAGCCAGATATATGATGCAGATGGAACATCACTTACAGTCAGTGAAAGATAACAACAACAGAGCCAAACCTTGTGTGCTGACATCCCCTCTTTGCTGACTCCAGTGTGAATGTTCAGGTGTGAGAGATCAGGTGCATTACGTACTATTTTGCACTTGTTAACATTTGCTATATGGAAAGCAACCTGGGTACCTACCAACCTCCGAGGCCATTACAGTGATGTTGTGCCAAGGCATTTCTTCTCTGTCTAGAGGCTGTGTTGTTCGTATGACTCCGCTGTTTTCGTCAATTCTGAAGTATCTAACTCCATCCTCTTTGCTGTCCAAATAGTATCTATTAGGAGAGAAAATAATGTATTTTATTGCTCCACATGCACAACGAGGTAAAAACTACTGCAACACAATAGATGGTCAATGAGAAGACCTATCACATTTTAAAAGTGAATCCCCTTTTAAGAAAATCACCAGCAATTTGAAAAGAACAGCTTTTAGCTTTCTAAAGAGTCCTAATGGAAATTTGACAGGAAAACACAAGGCAGTCATAGCATTAGTATGTAATATTTGCTTAGTGCTTATAATCACTTATCATGAAGAACAAATCAATCAAAGTCAAAATCAGTGTCTGGATTCCTGATAGTCAAGGGTCCCTATGGAGCTACTTCCTGTTCAGGATTGAAATGGAACCCTCTGAAATGTCTCATTTTACACAAGATCAGCAGTGATATGCACACTTTCAATAATTAAAAGCTGCACTTTCATAAATGTGAGAGACTCAATGTGCTCATTTAGTGTGCTCATGTGCAACAAGAGGATGGGAAAAGGAAATTCAGGAAGAGCTTAAGCTCCACAATGCTGGATTTGTGTGTCTCTCTGTCCCACTATAACACATTCCAGCTTTCCAATCTATTGAAATGTGTGAAATCAAAATACAATAAACATCTAAATAAAAATTTAACAAAGACACTTTACAAACATGTCATTTTGTGCTTTTTTTATAATCAGATGTCAGCAAAAACATAACAACAGGTAGCACTTTGGAAAAATAAAGAAAAAAGTGTGTTAAAAAGAAACAAAGACAGACAAAATAGCAGCCTCTCTGGGACATCTAACATACTATTTAATATAGAACAGCTCAATAACACATTTTATCCTAATATCCCAGAAAGGATGAGTCTTTTAAAAATACAGATAAGGAGAAAGTCACGGCTCTGAAAGGGTGCTTAGGTAAACTGTCCAAAAACAATGTCGATAAGAGTAACTGCAGCAGTTTGGGCATTTTGTTTTCTCGAGCACAAACTATTATAAAAAAAATATCAGAAAATCCAGGGATTTTGTGTGATAGGGACAAAGACAAATCAATACTCAATGGCTGTGATATGTAGGTTGTTAAGCCACAAAGCTTGAAAAATGATTTACTGCAAATACATGTTTGTGTTTGGCAGCACTTCTTACAACCACTGTGCAGTTTGTACATACATCAACAATGTAAACTAAGTCTATGCAAAGCAACAATACTGGAGACCTGATGGTGGTTGTCTGGCTTTTTGCACTCAGTTTAAAATTAGTCTGCAGTATGTGTTGCATTAATGTGGATGACATTTGTTCACTGCATCTTACAAACCATCATTTAAGCCAAACATTATAAACAGCCAACTTTTTAGCCAAACACTAAAATTGCAAAAGAGGGAAGAAAGCATTGATTTCTTTTCAGAAAGATATGTAAAACTTGTCTAATGAGAATATGGGCTGCATAGTGGAGTGGTGTCAGCACCGCAGCCACAGAGCAAGAAAGCTGGGGGAGAGGGGATACTTTGCATGGAGTTTGTGTGTTCTGTTTATGTGGGTTTTTTTCCAGGCACTCCAACTTTCTCCCCCCATCCAAAGACATGCATGGTATGATTGGTCACTCTTAATGCTATCTCAGACTGGGTGTAAGTGTAAATCTGTGTTGGAGCTGTGATGGATGGACAGATTTGTCCAGCATGTACCCTGCCTCTTGTCTGCTAATTACTGGGATAGGCTCTGGCCTCCATTACCCAGACTAAGTGGTATGGAAAATGAATGTATGAATAATTAGAATAACAACTTGTGTTATCAGAGGATAGCCTATAATATAAGACAGAATGGGGAAAACATCTGCAATTACAGCAGCTAATGATGTAAAAAAGGCAGATGCAAAGCAATGATTAACATCTGTAACAATTTTAATGACGTTAAATTCAAATAAGCCTAAATTTGTTAAAACAGGATGATAAAGTAAATAAAATTATTTACAATCTAAACTTCCAACATAGAGTATCTTCAAACCTTCTCCATTAATAGCATTTCACATCAGGTAACAACTTTTAGGAGAACATTTAAACCAACTCTAGTTTAGCAGAGTGCTGTAGCTACGCTATTAACCCTGCCAGGGACATTTTAAATAATACTTAATATTAAATAATATATAATAAACAACACTGATACCAAAACAAATCTGAACAGAGATTTAAAAACACATCAAAGCAAAACCTGATAAAACAAACCCAAACAATGTACAACTAAGTTGTCACGATACAACTCTTTCCCCGCTTTCCCCACTACTCTTTTCCAACTTCAAACACAACACATTTGGATCCCAAGATATTCCTGAAAATGTGATCTGGGTAACTCATCATTAAATGTGAAACTCTCCCTGTAGAGTCTCGAATGACGTACAACTGTTTTCACAGATTGAGTAATAGCGCTCATTAAGAATAAACTGATCTTTGTGTATAATCAGCTGTGCTTCCCATTAAGCACCTAGTTAAGTGGCTCAGATCACTCTGTAAATAAACATCCTATGTATTTTAACCCCACCTAAAGTTCGCCAGAGCCTTTGGAAGATAATTAGTAATTTGACATATGTGAATGTCATATTTGGTTAAAATATACCAAAACAAAACCTTGATTTAATAGGATTCATTCAAGCAAAACCAGGCAGAAGTGCTACACTCAAGTCAGTGAAGTGCAGACGCAGCAATATCCAAAGGGGATTTGTTTATGCATGCGTGATTTTCAAAGCAAAGTCCCACCTCTACAGCACATGAATGGAATAATCCCTGCTGCTTTTAAATGGATGTTTGGGTTCTTAAAATAAATGTTTCAAGAGCAATAATTTTCAATATTTAATAATGACAAAAGACTGTTCTGCTTGCAGTGTTTACAGGCTTGAAATGACTTTTCAGCAACTGTGTTATCAAAGTACAAGCAAAGTAGCTCGTAGCATACAAAACAGGAATGGGCAAACTTCTCATCTTATGAATTCAAGCACGAAATGAGCATTGACTGAGTAGTCCTTAATTTATCCCTTAATGACCCATTTACCCCTTTAATCCAGCATTTATTTCCCCTGCGTAACATAAGTTGAACATTTCTAATTGACGTGCAAGATGGAAATTGTATAGAGAAATCAATGACACCTGCATTAACTAGAAATAAACAGCTATTAGTCCTTTTCTTAATATATTAATTATCACTGTAACTTGCCTTAGTGTGACTTTATATCTTGAAAGCTTATTAAAACTTTATTTAACATTCAAGCTCCAAAATAAAAACAAAGGCATTTACATTTTATAAGTGAGCTTTTATTCATAAAAGAAATGCACAATACCTCATGGTCTGTAACTCAGAAGGCATAATTTGTTCTTTGAATTACCCCTACTAGATATCGATCTAATGCATTTTGTTGTTTTGTGTTTTCAAAGTGCAGTGTGTAACAGAGTGTGCTGATTGTTCTACAGAGGCACTTTAAAGCTAAAAATATTTGATTTTATAAAGTAACCCAAGTTTAAAACATAAACACTAACAGTGGCAACACTATTAAAGCTTGACTGATGCATCAGTTAGTGTATAATATTAGCTGTACATGATCTGTGACAGACTGGGATTGTTTTTTTTTTTTGTTTGTTTTTTTTAGCAGAGAAAGTATATTGTTTATAATAATTTTAGTTTTGGGTGTAATAACTGAATGTAAGACTGAATAAACCTGTACAGCCCAAAAGCATTTCTAGCATAACTGTAAAAATTCATTTTAAGTGCGGGATAGGATCTGGCAAAGAAACATTATCAACAAAAGAACTGCTTCATAAATAACTGCAGGAACCTTTAACGTATGTGCTTTGTTAGAAATACACTCCATACTCCATATATCACTCCATATCACAGGTAAGCATGAAAAACGTGTGAAAATATGTTAGAAAATGACAACTGAGAAATAGTTGTAGTAGTTACTTAATGGTGTGCTAATTGGCCATGTGTTGAGTGTCGCTGGTTAAGCTAATTAGCCATCTGGAGCTTGAAGCATGCTAATCTCGAATCATTTAAGGTAAACCTTGGACTGACACTACATATCAAAGGGTTTGTCCATTTTCACAATCACAAAATACATACCATATGGATTATGATCATATCATTATTTATTTACCTGTCAGATTTATAAAAAAATATGTAAAAATAATGTAGGGAAAATGAGCCCTGTGTTTACTACAACTATGAACTTGTGAAAATTAGGATGAAATTAGGTGATATCACTTAATTTGCTGATGTCCAAAAATAATCCGTGATTAAATGTGGTGTAATAAAATAACAGTTTTGTTGTAAAATACCAGTCCTTGGAAGTTACGAGACAGGGTCTTTTGTATGTTTCTGTTGAAGGTTTTCTCTCTTTGTACAAATGTGTTTTGATGTGTCTCAATAAGGTCATGTTACTTTCAGCTTCAGTTTTTTTTTATTTTTTAGCATTTCTCATGGTAAATGAAATACAGCTTTTTAAGTCCAAACCACTACTGACATTGGCTTTGAATTCACGTGTCTTACACGTGAAGCTAAAAGATAATAGCCATGTGATCACGCTGCAGCTGCTTTGCAAGACAGTGACATGTACGAGACAAAGTGAGTCCTTAGGCAGAATTTACATGTAGGCGTTCTAGGTGTCAGTGTCTCTGCTTCTCATTCACAACAAATAGAGTGACATCTTCTGTTCCCAAAACTGAATTCTAGATTTGTTGCTTTGCTTTATTACTAGTGTAGCTTGTGGTAGAATGAAAAAATCCATCATCTGTTCAAGTAACAGCAGAGACACCAGATAAACTCACCTGGCTAATCTCACTTCCAGGTCCAAATACCTGGCCCACTTATTGGGGCAAAAACATTATATCCAAATGACTCTGGGTTTTCACTCATTTATGCATGGTTTTGATCTGACAGAGCTCGTCATACAATTTGAAGATGGGTAACAACTGCTGATTAATATTTTTGCTACACAGTTCGAGGGAAATGTTGGACCCAACTTACAACAATTGCACATCCTCTAAGCATTTTGACACAGACCTGGACCAATATAAATAGATCCTGATAGTTACGCATTATTATACCGATGAATTTATATAACATATACAATGTACAAATGGCTGTTATACATCTTTCTTATCATTGGCATGGATTAAAATGTCTCTTTTTTATACATTGAAACAGCTTTAAAGCAATTACCTGTAAGTACTATGTTCATTTATATTTTAAAGTATTATTAGTTGTTTATTTGCTGCTTCTTTACAATCTTTATTGTAATTAATGCATAGTAATTGCTTGAATTTTATAAAATAACATTGACTTCTACCTGAAAACCCTGATTTAAAGAAATGGACTATACCTTCTAGTGGGCACCGTGTCTTACTTGACACAAATTGTAACGATGTAATATCACACTGACGTTAAATTACTGTAGATATCTTTAAAAATTCTGTTAAAATATATAACTTTGTAGTATATCATTTTGTATGAGGTACAATTTCACCTATTTATGCCTGAACTTCACTAATTTGTTAATATATTCAATTCCAAATAATTCTTCATTTAGGATTTCAGACAGTGAAACATACGTGTTTCACTTGTAGCCTGAAACACATAGTTTGTGTTTCTTTTGTTTCTTTTTGTTTCTTTCTGTTCTAAGACTTTTGTTTTAAAGTTCTAATTTTTTAAATATTTACTGCTTATTAGTGTGTTTAATGTTAAAATGATTATATATAATATATAATGTACAATTATAATTGCATCCAACAGGGGTTCAAAAACAAGTATCTGACTGTACAACAGGAAATTAAGTAAAATTTTTTACTATAAAATTATGAAAAAGTTCTCAAAAACTGTATAATTGATGACTAATATGAATATAGGGTTACATTGCATTACAGTTTCAATGGAGGAAAAGATTAATATAACAGATGTAATGTAAATAATGGAATACCAAACGCATTGGACCAAAATCACCAGCTCTGGACCTCTGGTTCCAGAGTCCTACGGGTTTACATTACTTACACACTTCTACAATACACCTGACTCAATGTATCATAAAGAGGCTTATGCAGAACTTAATATAAGGCTGTTGGCAAACTATTTAATTGAATCAGGTGTCTTGCGTCATGGACATCTATTGGAGATTTCATCAAACATCAAGTGAGATGGCTTAACAAGCAAGCTGCTGTTAAAAAATGCATGTGTGACTCAGAGAGCAAATGAGCTTGTTCAGATAAAGACCTATCAAAGAATATATCCATCAGATAAATGCACCGTATTAAGAAAGCAGCAGTTAAAAAGCCGTAAAGCATTAGGCATATATTTAAAGCTGCTGGTGTCTCAGTAATCAAAAAACCTTTCAGTGTAGGAAACTTCAAAGGCTGCAGTTGTACAAAAAGCTGTGTTTTGGCCACCGTTTACCGATGTTCACTTAGAGAAATATCTGCAGTGGGCTCAGAAATACAGATCTTTTTTTCACTGCTGAATTTCAAGCTACACTAGATGGTCCAGATCGATGGAGTTCTGGATGGTTGGTGGGTAGCCACCATATCCTAACAAGACTAGAATAATGAGAAGTACGTTTCTAAGCCTCTTTAGGGCCTCTGCAATTCTCTGCAAGTTGCTTGTCATTTCTAACTGACCATTTCCTGCCTCGCTTAGCTTCTGCTTCCTTATGAATTAAAGATAATTAGTAAGTTCTGACATTTACTACAAAGAGCAGAACATAAAAAGTTCTGTTTTGAACGCCTTGTATTTAAAAAAAAGTCATTTCAAACTAATTTTTCTCAGAAAACAACCAAACTTCTAGGACAAAAAGATGCTTTCTGCAAAATACCAGTGAACTTTTCTCTCACATACAATATTGAAGATATAATTTCCTCCATTTTGAAGAGGCTGTGCATGTGTTGGTCACATCCCCACAGCTGGAAGAGAGCCCACATTGTTTCCTTTAAAGGACGATAGGATTCATATATATTCTATCAAAATGCTCGACTATGAGGCCAAATAAATAAATAAAAGAGAAACGGGCCTTAGGAGTAACGAGGACAAGAACTTTACATAACTGTTCCTGGTAATTATGATGTTAGTGCGACAAGAAGTAATGACTCATGCAGACCTCTTTGGCTATGTAGACGTCAATGTCATCCAATGTCTTGTAATTTGAAATGTCACCTCAGGAACATGGTGATTTCATGGTATGAATGGTCAGATGTCAGATGGACAGATGTCTGATGATGCAGCCAGATACTGATCCCAGCTGCATTTACATTTAACTCTAACATAAGCAGCACTGGCGGAGTTGTTTAAATCACTGGATACAAGCGGATGCCATTTTAAATACTTCCTGCTGTTGTCTTGTTTGTGTGAAGAACATTGGCAGCGATGCTCTGTAGGAATGGACGAGACGTCCCTCCCGCAGGGGTGGCGAGAAAACTCTTTCATATGTAGATTAGCTTCTTGTTTTCTACAAATCTTCACATTGTGTTAAGAATCTGACACGAATTAGAGAATTCATCATTACCTTTTGTTTTCCTCATGATTTAATTTGCACAATATTTACCAAGGAGCACAGGTCCAAGCTCATAGAAAAATAATCCCTATTTGCTTGGCTGTGGATGCTTTTTTCTCTTACAAATAAAATAAAAAAGGAAATCTGACCTGACTGAGCAGACTGGATGTACAGTGTCTGGATTTAGATTTAAGACAATACCACTGAGAAAACACAAAATCCAATTTTTTTTTTGAGCTGGGAAACAACTAAGTGAAACTGGTTTTATGACTAGAATTTGAAACTGACTGTAAAAACCTTACAAAACCGTTCACATATCTTTTCGTCAAGACACATTTAAGAAGCATCGCTGTGTCTTTTTAGCAAAGCGCAGATAGAACAGTTCTTTTACTCATCTAACAATTTAATTTCAACCTTTTTTATACTTTGTCTGCACGGAGGCACAGCGTGAGCAGCATGTTTGCATAAGGCGGTTGTACTGTACTTTGTGGTCATGATGAGAGCGACGTGTCTAATGCTCCGTCTGCATCCAAAAAAAAGATGCCTTTATGTGCAGCATTATATCGTGAGTCACCTGTGTTTTGGAGGTGTACAATACACAGTATGTATCTAAAAATGTAGACAACATGTAAAAAAATGTTTTGTGAGCTTTCAGTGTGAGTAAAAGTCCCCTAAATGCCACTATAACCGCTCAATTTGAAGCTGTACATTGGAAGCTATCCTCTGAAGAGGGGTCAGCATCTCCCCTGCAGGGAGAGCAGGCATAGATGATGCCTTCCTGCAAGTCCATGCTCTGTTTGCTCTTTTACCCAAACACTGACATTAGCCTCACTCTCTTTCAGCAGACACGTATAGAAGCACAAAATCTCAAATATACATTTAGATAAACTTGACTGGGTTACAAAAAACCGCCAGCTTACCAACTACTGAACAGATTATTCAAGCTGTCCTTTTAACAAAGCCATTAATGCTCAGTGCTTAAGCAGTTCAGTGGCACAAACCCAGGCAAACACAATGCTTGACTTGACCGGGCTTGATGGTGATACTTGCTGTCATACACTTTCACTGCCCCCAACATTTCACATCCATTGCAAACTACATGCCATGTGCCACAGAATACCAAACAGGACTCCAGGGAGCTTTGGGACTTACCAAACATCACAGCTGCTGGAAAATCATTTGCTTGTTCGCCTGGGAAACTCTTCCTCTAACTCATGAAGTTATACTAATTCTAGTGCCTGTTACAGTTTATGATTTGATAGAAATTTGAATGAAACATATCATCTCCAGGTTATTTCATATTTTCATCATGATACATGTCAACCCACATGCGGTAAGTGATACAGAGAGCAGAGGCAAATGCCAGAGCAGAATTTCAAATATCCCCCACTCAGAACAAGGTTCAGGGCATCTGTAGCTCTGCATTATTGGATGCAACTATCATAGGGAATCTTATTACAGTATGGTAATAATAAAATTTCCTTGCTAATATCTCAATAATATATCACCGGCTATTACACTGCACATTCCTGCTCATAAGTCATGGTGTTTATTGCTGTTTAGAAACAGCCCTCTGCTTCGCAGCCCATGTCAAATAGGACCCTATTACACGTAGCAGCAACTAAAAAGAACTCCTTATTGATATATTAGCAATACATAATCTCTTGAGATGTATCAGGTTTTAGGCTACTCCATCATTTTTGTCAAGAAAATGGAGAAAATTCAAATGAACACGAGGCAGTGCAGTTGCTAGAAGGTAAAGCCATCAAACAAGGCACCTGTTCAGTGCACTGCCTAAGGCTGGTTTGAATTTGCTTTTTTTTCAGCTGCACATGTGTGTTTGTTTAGAGTGCATACAAATGGGCAAAGCAACGGTACTGCCTCGGGTTAATTCTCAAGCTTGCAGACGAAATAACCAGTGATGCCAAAAGAAATAAGGCTGATTCACCATGTGCACTGCAGCTTTAGAGAGGAGACGTATTTGTTCAGGGGAAAAATTGAGATGACATTTAAATACATCTTTTAGATAACACTTCACCTTGGAGTGACCCACACCTTTAAATGGAAGAAAAAAATAGAAAAAAGGAACAAACAAAGCTGAAATATCCTCATCATGAAATGCTGCCTTCATTTCCGCTATTCTAAACATAAGTTGATCTTTATTACTGATTCAGATATGCACTGATAGATGTATGTAAATTAACAACACTTAGGTTTGTGTTAATATCATTTTCTTTATGTAAAAAAAAAGTAAATTAAAATGAGAAGCAGATATTTAAATTAGTAAAGGGCGTTACGATCACCTGCTTAAATATAAAACTGCTCCCCCTTTTCTTGCCAAAACAACATCTGGTACAAATCAATCAGTATCAAAACTTTTAGACCTGTGTGTTCTGCGGTAAATCCTCCACAGATCAAACTTTTTATTCAAGCACAGCCCACATCAATGGATTGAGATCTAAAGAATGTGGAAGCAAATGCAAAACGTCTTTAGCCTGTTTGTGCATTCTCAAAAACATTCTTTTCCTGTCATCTTAAATGTGGTGGGATGCACTGAGGGGTAGCATTTCTGTGAAGGGGTATACTTGTTTAGCAGGGAATGCTTAGGTAGGTGGTATGTGTCAAGGTAACATCATGAATGGCACGATCCAAGGATTCCCAGCAGAGCATTGCCTGAAGCACAGCAGTGCTATCAAAGCCTTGCGTTGTTTCCACAGTGCAAGCTGGTATGACTTCCGCTGGTAGGCGAGGCAGCAATCAACATGAAAACACATGATTAAAAGAAAAAAAACACCGTTTTTTATTTTTCATTTTCCAGTTCTGAGGGTCACTGGCTCACTGTAGATGCTCTTGGCAGGCAACACTGTTCAGCATGAGGAGCGTGATGCTCTGAAACCAGAACCTTTTCAGCAAGCTCAGCTCCTCAGTAGGGTCAGAACATTTTACACTATGCCAAGGCACTGCGATCCAGCTGTTCCTCCATCAGGTCGCTATTGATTTTGTAGAAATCTACATGATTGCTGATTTCGTCAAACAAGGACGAATAAAGTTAGATTATCTTACCTGACGGGACTTTTCCTGCTGTCTGGATCTTGAGCTGTAACTTTGCCCACTTCTGTACCACTCGGAGAGTTTTCATAAACATCCAAGATGTAATAATCCATCGAAAAAACCGGCGCTTCATCCACATCCCCCACTTTGATTATAAGGGTGACGGTATCTTTGAAAGAACCAAGATAGGAAAAACGAGGATCCACATGTGTGTTCTTTCCTTCAATGTGCAGCGTGTAGGTCTGCTTTCTTTCATAGTTCAAAGGCTGTTGGGAAAAGGCACCACAGGGGCCGTGAGATTAGCATGCTAAGGACATATGGCTGTTACACTCGCTCTGAAATCACATTTGTACGTGTACCAGTTGGCAAAATACAAAATTACCATGACCTTTTTAAGTTTATTACTCTAACTAGCACTGATGCAGATGTATTCCTGTCATGCAACTATTAAAAATATGAGAACTTCTCTCTGTGAAAGCAATTATAGGTGAAAAGACAATGCCATTTTCAAACATCTATCTAGACCCAGAAATAACAATGTCCCACTAGCATAAGATATAGCATAGCAAATGTCTAAAAACTCATCTCACCATTTTGTAACCATCAGGTCAGTTACATCATCAACACATGATAAAAAAACAAACTACTACAATCATTTCAATCAATTGTTTGCTTTTATTTGCTAGTGAGAAGATAATGATCAATGCATTTCTCTAAAACCATAGTGCAGCAGGAGGTCTATGCAAAAGTGTAATTTCAGTGCATTTAAAGTTTTATACACATGTAATAAATGTGAAAATGTATAAACTGTGTGCTGTGTTGCACTGCTGGAAACTCTTTTTCTCTTACTGTCATTTCATAGAGATGTAGACTAAATGTGAGTGCTTTATCAACATCAACATTTCAATGTAGAACACATTCTAAATAGCTTTTCGTAGAGGACCATTTCATGTCTTTTGACTGATAAATGCTCACATACAAAATAAATGGCCACCCCTTGCACATCTTCCAAAACCAGTCTGTGTAACACTGAGAACATACCTACCTTTTTCAGACTGATGACTCCTTCTCTTGTGTCTCTGTCTGTGGATATGGAGAACATGTTAGCGCCCTCTGAGTTTAAGATGTTATACTTGATGTCAGCATTGATGCCAAGGTCTTCATCGTTGGCTTTTATCTTCACAACTGGTTTCCCGACTTCATTTGATTCAAGGACGACCACCTCGTAATTTTCTGTGAATGGACATTCATGTGTATATGTGCTTAGAGACAGGAAAAACAGTTTGAAACACAGTTTCATCAGTCCCACACAGCCCCCACGCAGTTTGTCTGAATGTTCTTTGAAAAGGGCATAGCTAAACAAACCAACCCTGTCACCATTTGTCCCTGAGGGAATGTCATTAAAAATGGTTTGCAGGGCTTTAATGATATCAAATGCTAAACTGAGGTTAATAGCACTGCAATGAGGCAGATCTTACTCTGAAGTGGGGGAGTCTTCAAACATTTTTGATTATTTTAAATTTATTTAATTGTAGCTTTTTTGTTTTTTTGTTTACTGCAGCACAAAATACATAGCTCATAGCTTTGGGGCAGGGGGGTGATATTAAACAGTTTCATAGTCTAATCACAGTTTTTCCACTGATTATGCCAAAAAAATTCACTTAAAAGCAAAAGATTTTGGAGAATGCTCATCTAATTCTGCTATGAAGAGTGCTGAATATGTGCACAACATGAAGATAACTTCAATATTCTTCTGTCTAATGATTCTAAGACGGATGCTCTTTGTTAAAAACCCACATAAAGAAAATATTCATATTGTCTTTTCATTCAAGAAAAAAAGATCAGATCCTGTGAAGGACATTGTGCCAGACTATTGAGTGCACTTCTGCTCCTCTGTCAGAAGGATTTAAAACTGATGTACTTTTTTGCCACTTTCATAATAAAACACATGAAAGAATTTGTCTTATAAATGGTGTTAAGGTTATGTAACTGCCTCAGGCAACCGTCATGGAGGTTTCCTGCTCAAGGCCATAAAAAAAACCCTCTCTGAGATCATGGGTCTCTACTTTGAACCTCTGTGGTAACATAATGCACAGCAGCTTAAGCTAATGTATTCAGGTAAGGAATAGCAGGATATTAACAATATAGTTGTTTAGCCTTCTAGGTAGTCAAGTGTCAAAGGGGACAAAAAGCAACTATATTTTCCTGGCAGTTTCTAAATAGACTCACAAGAACATTGTAATGTTTCCTTAATGTAACAGGATTTAATATAATACAGACAATCAGGTAAATTCTAAGTTTTACTTATTTTTTTATTTTCTTTGCAACATGGCTAAAAACCACAGTGCCAGTGATAACATGACATTTATATGTTGTCAGCACGTACTTTCAGGAAACTTTGGCGGGTTGTCATTGACGTCTGTCAGTGTGATGTTGATGGTGGTCGAGCCAGAGAGGCCTCCAACCTGGCCTGCCATATCTTTGGCTTGGATAACAACAGTGTAGTGTTCCCTGGCTTCCCGGTCCATGTTTGTTAAGGCAGTCCTGATGATTCCTATAAGTTGAGACAAAAAAAAGAAATAAAAAAGGAATAAATAAAAGTGAGATCG
>JBAMHV010000019.1:3851876-3865845 GCA_037177535.1 Pseudomugil gertrudae
CAGTCCATCACAAACCAGAACTACCTACATTCTCAAAAGCACAAGTGAGTAATAAAAACTAGCAAAAAAACAAACAACAAAAAAAGACAAAAGAAAATAATGACAAAAGCTTGACGAACACAACTCATGATGTTCAGAAACACCAATCTGTCACTGGCTTTGCTGTTTATTTGTGAGAGAAACACAAGGAAGAAACTTTTGCCACCACAGGCAGATGATGGCAGACATTCTCTCTACATTACAGTCATGAACAAAACGGCATGGCAACCTGGAAGCTCATTTTTTTCTATCTTGGATAGGAATAAACAACGTCTGTCTTTTTGACTCCCACAGAGTGAAAATACTTTGCTTATTAGACTAACTATTTCAAAGACTCAAAACTCTTTTTCATTTACATCAGTATTCTTTTAAAATGCCAAGCCTCAGCAGGAATCTGATGTCCTTATTTGTTCAAACAAATAACTATACTCTCAACTTAGAATAACAAAGTACCTTCAAGATGCACACTGCTTGAAAAGTGCACAAACTTTCCACCAAAATAAAGCCAAGGCAGACATTTTGACCTTTCCAGTTTGATTAACTGGTAAAGATTTAGAAAGAAAATATAGCCTACATTCTTAAATGTAGTTTCCCCTTTCCTTTGTGTTTTTCTGCTATGGGATGTCATGTTTTCCATCTACAATATTCATGATCAGCTGAAAAAAGCTTAAAATCTAGCAAACAGTAAAACCCAAACCAGCACAGAAATGCATGATCTTCCACTGCATTTGATGCACTGCTGCTGCATCGCAAACGTACAATCACAAAGCTGCATTCATTCTTGCTCTTGAATGAAATACTTTAACAATACAGGGAAGACCACAATGGTATTCTTTGGAGTCTGCTGGTCTACCAGCACCTGACACAAAAACCGCACTCCTGAACTCGCCTTCCTGATCAT
The DNA here is from genome assembly GCA_037177535.1 of Pseudomugil gertrudae. Lineage (NCBI taxonomy): Eukaryota > Metazoa > Chordata > Actinopteri > Atheriniformes > Pseudomugilidae > Pseudomugil > Pseudomugil gertrudae. Next base: position 3,852,817 of record JBAMHV010000019.1, read on the forward strand.
CTCTGGGCTGTAATGCCCCAGACAGTTTGACTAAATCTCTATAGAGCTCATCAGTTAATTTAGAAAATAATTGAGAAAGCACTGACTTCTTTGAACCTGGGCCCACTTGACACAGTGAGGTGGTTAGCCTTTTCCTCAACCTCCCCAGTCTATTAGAGTTGATACCATCAGACTATCTACCTCTTTGTCTGGCTGGAAACTTCTAAAAGAGAACAATCTCCTGGGTGAACAAAAAAGGATTATAGAAGATTACTAAAGCCCTCTTCAGTTTCTAGCTTTAAGAATCTTGGTTTTTGGCCCATTCGATGCAGTGAATTCCTTTTTGTGCTGGCACTGTTACAAAATATGTGTTAAAAAAACAAAGCAACATAAGCTGAAGCTGAAATAACATCAGGTGTAATATTTTTTTCTCCATGCAGCTGATCATGTTGTCTATGTTTCTATAGCTGGTCAAGTTGGCAGGAGAGATGGCTGGCAAAGTGACAGCTTTTTCTTTGATTTAGCCAGAAGACAGGGTTAATCCACTAACGGCAAAAAGAAAACATCTTGATCTATGTCAGCTCCTTCAATAAACTCAAAAATCCCAGATCAGCAGAGAAATTAGCCTATTTAGGACTCAAATGGGACTTTGAGGTTCTGTAGTGTGGTGTGGCTTTGTACGAGTGTGTGTGTGTGTGTGTGTTCAAGTACAGATGTGAAGAGCGGTTAAGGGGCATTCAACTGTGAGACTTGAGAGGAACAGCCTTGATGCCTCTGTGGGTAAGTGACAGATGCACAGTAGTGAAAGAGAAGACAGGAGTTATGACCCAACAGTAAAAAGGATAAATGCATCCCCCCTTCTCAGATGTTCTTTTGCTGAGATACAGAAAACCTTACAAAATTTGCTAGCGTGCATTTCTGAGATTTGCAAATCATGTCATCAATTAAATCTACTGCAGTGAACATTATTAACACAGCATGTATGTCACACCAGCCTTGTTATAATGCATAGTTATGCATTAACGTGGTGAAAGGGGGGTTAATAAATTCTCCAACCTGCCTAACATTTATTTAGCAGCTGAAGGTTTAGTCTGTCTGACTAATTCTTTTTGCTGTCCTTCTGCTTTATTTGATAAAGACCTCAAATGAGTGTGCAAATTCAGCAGGTATGTCTTTCAAAGTCCTTTGTAAAATCCCATCTTGCAGAGATTTGTGGATGTTATTGGAAAGAATGGGTAACCATGGGCACATTACAAAAAAACTGTTCACAAAGAAATGATCGGGCATTTTGAAAGCACTGCACACATTACAAAAGCATTTCTGTAGCTGTCTGTTCAGTTCAAATCTACAAATGTTAAGTGGTTTGTTCTCATGGTGCTTTTCACCATTTTTACACTCTACATTGACATAGTTTGACATTCACCTGGTCAACAATGACATGTGTGGGACCATGTCAAACCCTCGTCCCACAAAGTAAACATTTTAGAACTATTGTCATTTTGGTGTTTTTACAAACTTACTAAATATGCTTAAATATAGCAACTACTTTATATAGGCCTCAATGCGTACTTCTTATGCTAAACATCCTTTGCCATTAGAAATGGAATGCATCATTAAAGCCAGCTGATACAAATCAGTCGTTTGACGTGTTGCTATGACTCCCTGTAATAGAGTCCTATAACAGTGATTGAACTTGAAAACTATATACTATATAGTTAGTTGGTAGCAGAATTATCTCTGATCATGGTATAAATATATATAAATTAAAGCCTGTTACTAATATCAAGACCTTCGCAGTGCATCATCTCCACACAGACGTTTATAGAATATAATGACAACGCTCATTTACAGCAATCAGTGAAATAAATAAAGTTACATTTTCTAAAAAATCCTTTTCAAACATACATTTTAGATCTAAAAATCAGAATTAAGTCAGATAGATAGATAGATAGATAGATAGATAGATAGATAGATAGATAGATAGATAGATAGATAAAAAATATAAAACACATCCATCCATTTTCTACCGCTTTTGGAGCCAATCCCAGCTTAGAATGGGCGAGAGGCGGGTTACACCCTGGACTGGTCGCCAGTCCATTACAGGGCCAGGTTCTTTGCTTGTGTTAAATAAATTTTTGTTCAGCACACACCACCTACCCATCTGTCCCCCTCCTCTGTCCCCCAGTAGTACATTTCAAATCCTTTCTCGTGGAAAGAACTGGCATCTTGCACATGTAGAAATGCACCATCAGTGCAGAACGCCACAGAAAACCACAGAAACATGTACATAAAAAAAACATTTCTCTGTAATCTGGAGTGCTGGAGTGACCCGCCTGCAGTTTAAACCTTTTGCAAACTAAAAAATCAAATGTGCGTCAAACATCTGACTAAGAGGACTTATGACTCAGCTAGAATAATTGACAATAGGGAAACTCTCTTCTAAATATCCACTAACTAGTCTCCTCAGTTCTCCAGATGTCCACAGACAGTAACAGGAGGAAGAGCTGCTTTATAGAATTGAGGTCACAGATGTGATGTGCATGCATCCTGCATGAAGTGTTTACACTAGTCAGTCTGTTATTAAGCACTAAGTTGAATTGCATACCTCAAACTATTAGTCATCATTGGGTATTATATGCTCAAGCTCGATAATCTGCTTTGTTCTCTCATATACTCAAAACTTGATATATATGTATCTATAAAGCTATTTTTAGTCTATTTCTACCCTTTTTTCTGATCTATAACACTTAGAAAAGGTACAGGATGTCTTTGTCTTATTCCCAGGACGTTTTAGCACCATTAAAAGTAAAACTGGGTAAAGATTTAATTGTGCTGTTGTCACTGCATGGAAAGCTGACAGTGCAGGTTCTATTAAATGAAACCAAAGTTGTTCTAAATAAATTAGGCAAATGAGCACTTAGCTGCATACATTATGCTATCTATACATTTATTCTTATGTTGCTTGTTAAATAATTGGTTAAATCAATAAAACTATTTCAGTGACATTAGAGGATGAGAAGCATGTGATCAGCCATGGATCAAAGTACTCACCCTGAAGTTAACAGATACCCTAATCTGTAGCATAACTGCTTACAGGTTAGTTTAGCTTACCATGAAACCTGGAAATAAATAATAATATAAAGCCTGCCTGTACTGAAAACCAAAAGCATCCTTCCACAGCAACTCCAAAGTTCAATAATTAACATGATATTTTCATCTAATGTGAGTAACTTCCTTGAATCTAGCTTTTACTACCAGGTTTCCAGGCAACATGAAAAGACTGCATGAAACCTATTGTGGTTTGCAAGAAAAAAATAATCATGTAATGGTGCTGGTAGATATTTTTCATTGACTTTGGCAGCAGTAAAGCTATCTGCAGCCACCCTAGCTGTGCTATAGCTTTTGGATTTTAATCTTTCTTCCTAAAACTGTTTTTATAACACATTCTCTTGTCAGCAAAGCAGTATGTGTGAGCCTTAATTTATGATTGGTGCCTGCACTGGCTTCACATCCCGCCTACCAGCATGACTGATTGGACCAGTGCCTTAGCCCAGTGCTCTAATCAAGATCCAACAATCAGCTACACAGACTGCTAAAAAGGGCAGCAAATCCGTTAGTCAGGGTGGTGGGGTTTTATATGAGCAGCTTCTTATTGTGGCTCCTATTTAGTCACCTGGGAGGTAGAATGTGTCAAATTAGTTTTGTGTCCAGAAAAGACAGTGTAGACACTCAGCCTGAATTGTTGTTTAATTCTATTTGCACCTAAAAGAGCATAGTTGTAGATGTATTGTGACATTTGTATGATGAACCTGGACATGACATCGCATGTAGGGGGCCGCAATACAAATAACAGAATTAGTGTTTTCTGATAAGTAAATGTGTGTTCAGCTCTATAGGGGCGCATCGCCATGACAACATAATGTGGGAATTTGAACTGCTTATGAAAACATGAAAAACTGCAGCCTTTTGAAAACTCAATTCTCTGGGGAGATTGTGGTAAAAAAGCAGGAAAAAATAGGCTTTAAACTTTAAAGAGGGAGAGTCTAAAAGATTTGACTTTTAAAAGGAGGCAAAAGGGAGAAAAGAGTCTGAAGTAGAAATGATTGTTTTAAAGCTTGTTTTAAATAGGAGCTAACAATGATTACTTTTATTTATTAAATTACAGAGCATAAAATGTTTCCTTGCCATCTTCTGTATATGGGCTAACAAACTCACAGCATTTCATGAAATTTTGTTTATGTTTATTTTCATGAAAACAATTTAAAAACAAAACAAAGCCCCTAACTAAATATGTTGGCAAAAAAAGAATTTCTCCAGTTACATTTAGGATCTGGTATCTGGCATTCAGTCATAAGAAGTTTGAACATGATAGCCAGTCCCACACCTGATGACCTAATATTCAGAAGGCATTTTCATTTGTCACCAGTGGCTACTAATTTTTTTTTTTTTTATGGGAAGACATCACCTGAATGGCAACACATTTCCACAGGGGAACCTGCAGCCATCTGCAATGTCCCAAAAAATGGATAAGTCACTGAAGACAAGAACTTGTGGACCAAATAAGATTTATATTACCTGTCCTCCTTGTATGGCTCATGCCTGCAGCCCAGTTAAAACGAATAAAGCTGTGTTATTATCTAAGAGAGCTGTAATAATAAAAAAAAGACTGTGGGATACCTTCAAGCTGTCTTGGTTATGTACCTTTTCCTCTGGAGGTAAGCTGAACCAGTTAGGACACTGACAATGAAAAAGCATTACTTTGCTCTTAAAATGGCGTAAATCTTTAGATTCATATTTAACATTTAAATGTGTCATTACTACAAGCTACAAATGAAATAAAACATATTTCTAATCTGTCACGTTTTTGGGGGAAATCAGTCAGGGTTTTCTGTTTATTTGTGATGACATTTCAATCAAGGCTTTTGGAGTTACACTGGGTTTTTCAAGGTAATGTGAAACTGAAATTTAGATTTTTGTTCACCTCACCAACCCACCAGCTAATTACAAGGAGTCTCTGAACTTTTTCTTTTCAGGACTTATTCTTCTTTATGAATAGTTTTTTTTTTCCTCATAAACATTTAACTTCCTCTTCTACTTCTTCAGAAACAATAACTTTTCTCAGGCTTGAATGTCTGCAAACCAACAGCTTTTGCAGCTATTATATTTTATAAATGTGTAACAGATAGATAGAGCTATCCGTGGTGCTGTAGTGCTATCCCTCTCCAATGCACCATTAAACAGACTGATGTCCCTGAGTTGGGAGATTTGCTGAGTCCGTCAGCACTGATAATCTATACCAGTTTATATCATTTAAAAAATATATATGAGAAATAATTCTTTATTTTGGCACTCTACATAACAACGTAGCTGTTATACCCAAACAGACACATGAGAGAATGCAGTTACAGCAGGATTTCATTGCAATCAGCAATTGGCTGTATGTGTGTGTGTGTGTGCATGAAGGAGATACACCCCTCTGACCTGTGCACCAGTCAGTCTTTCCAGATTTTCATCCATTGTAACCTCAAACCATAGCACCATCATCACATAGAAATTCCTGGTATAAGCCCTGCTAGTTTCTTTATTTTATGTGAACGGACAGTATTGAACTCGCTAGGCTATTGAGTTAGCCTAGCAGCTATCCTGTTGACCTTTGGCAGCTTTCAGGCAAGTGCAGCAATAATACACCTAATTCTGTCTGAACTTGAAATGATTTGAACATATTTTGTATTTTTTTTAAACATAATCCTATTACATTTTACCATATTGTGGTGTTTTTAGTATTCAGGCTACATTTAGTGTTCAGGATTTTGTTATAAAAAGTTATTCTAACTTTTATTTCCTGCTATAAAATATGTTACAACACTTTTATGTATATGACATGTAAATGATGCATGCACATAAAAAGCAGATGTACTCTTGCTGTAAGAAAAATTTAAACTTATGCATAGTTCAGATTTTGCACACATTTTATGTCAATGTAAGTTTGAAAATGGAAATAGAAGAGGAGACATAGACATATTGTTATAAAACAAAACTATATTTTCTTTTTTCTTTTTACTTCTTAATTATTTAATAACATATTATTATTATGTGCGGTATAAATAAGTACAGTTGCATGTCGGGGTTTTGCATAATGGTTGTGGAAAATCTTTCATTAGATTTAAAAAAAATATATTTGAACATTACTTTGATTTTCTACCACAACGCTGTCTCATATCCTGCAGCTTTTAAAGCTGCTTAAGAAAAACAGCCAACAAACCATATATAATTGTATAATTTGTGCCTCCAAATCATCACCCAGCAAAACTACATGATACTTAACAAGCTGCACATTCATCATCACAGAAATCATCACGAGGTTTTCCCTCGTTGGACCACACGCTGTCTTTGTTGAAGCACTGGGCAGATTACATTCATAATCTGTTTTTTTTTTCAATTGCTATGGAGCTCTATCTTCACACTGATGATCTCTGTTTTTGTTTGTTTTTTTAGTTTGTTTTTCTGATTAATGACCACTGAACAAAGACCAACCTAATAACACTCAATGTTCTCAACTTCACAAACGACTGTCCAATTTCTTTAGGTTGTCTCTTACTCTGGCCAAACGATAGGTCTTTATCTCTCCTCCTGCAGACTGCATCTCCATCTCCTCAAGGTAGCTGTGTGTAGAAACCTTTTCTGATACACCTGAGCAGACTACGCTCAGCAGGATATAAATCAGACCTACAAGTTCCTCTTTCTTTTTATTCCTACTGACTTCATTTTAGTTCAGTGTTTTCACACACATGACCTCATCACTTATCACTAACTTAACATCGCATGTATAATGACCCACCGAGTGACTTACAAAATAAATATGCCTAACCCTCTTTTTTTATATATATATTTTGAATATGGGGTGTAACCAAATGAAACAGAATGAATTTCCATTGCATGGCTCTCACAGTTTCATATCCATAAATACATTTTTTATGCTCATTCACTTAATCTGTAATTGGTTGAATATGCAAATGGAAATTTAAGAAGTGTTTTTGTCCATTTGTAGATAAAAATGGGAGTTGTGATCAGGGCTTTTGCATCTTTATATGCCTCTAAGTGAGACATCTCAAATGTACAATATAATCAATACTGACATGTAAGATCATTTCAGTTACTTCCCATAATGCCACAACTAGCAACAATGACATTAAGTTTATTGGTTAGTTAGTTAGTTTATTGTCCCTTATGGGAATTTGTTTTCACAGAAAGCAATATTGATAAGTAATATTGACATGAAAATCAATTATTTCCTTTCTATTGAACATATAAAGTGGATTTTGTTCCTTATTTAGATGCTATAAAAGTATGTTTCTCATTCATTTCCACACTCACCGTGCTCTTATTTATTTTTCTCCTTTTTGATTGCTGTTAGGAGTACTGTGGAGGTCCAGTATCTTTTCCAAATATGATTTGACTTGTGGAAACACTTGGGATTGAACTACTGATCTTCCAATTGAATGATGACCCTCCACAACTAAACTTCAATTCTCACCCATCAAGCCATCAACGGCACACAACGGCTGAAAGGATGTTAGTATCAAGTCTTGTCCATCTAAAAGTCCATAAGATTAACAATAAATCAGATAAGTCCTTGTCTTCCATTGCTCCACGGTTCAGTTCTGACACTTGTAATAATGTAGGTAATGTCTGCAGTGGACAGAGGTCAGCACCGTCTCTCTAATCTGTCTGTAGCTATGCAGCAAGCAGAAATGGCCTGAGTTTGACACTCCACATTTTTTTCACCCAGGTCTTTTAACTCTTATCAGTATCAGTTGCATTTGCCGTGTGTCTTTTTTTAGTCTTTGCCATGTTCATTTATTTCTTGTTGGAATAAAATCTAATTCCAAATTGATCACCTTTAGAAATCCACATGAAACCACATCATAGATGTCAGTTTTAATTTTTTTTCTTCATTCATTTCAGGAAACACGTAACAGCTTTCATGCCATTCTGAGTTAATTATTAACAGAATGAAGTCTGTGTCATTTTGTACTAAGCTATTAGCATGTCTGTCAGCTGAATTTTAAATGTAAAAATGTCCAGCTGCATTAGCCACTGGTGTGGTAAATATTTAACACTTTTGTGGCATCAGTGTACGGCAGTGTGTGTGACCCAGCCAGACCAACAACATAAACTGGTTTTGAAAACAATACATGTTATTTCAATTTCAATATATAGACTGTATGTGTGTATAGATAGATATACAGATATATCTATACACACACACATAGTCATCATAATAATCAAGTATAATAAATTTCATTATGGGATGTAAACAGACTGAAAAGTCTTTTTTCAAAGCCTCTCACCTTTTAAATTATTTCTGAAGCTCTTTGAACAGAGCATCCTTTCACTACACTGATAGATTGTGATGAGAAGCCACAAGCAAGGCTATTTACTTTGTGTGTCTTGACCCCAATTTGTTGCTTGGGTGGGCTGGAGTGTAAAGGAGAGAGAGAGAAAAAAAACACAATAAAAACTCCAAATGAGTTTTTAGAATATTTGAAAGAACATTTAGTGATATCACACAACATTTTGTTATTTCACACCATCACATAAGGTGACGTGTTGGAGAATATATGAAAGCAAGGTTTCCTCTGCTTGGAGTATAACATTTTAAACAATCTTAACCATAGCCTGAGCTATGAGCTAAAATCATAATACAGTGGGCATAGTCAACACAGCCAATGGGAGTATGAGGACGAGCAGTTGCCTCCCACTCTTTCCCTTTTCACTGATATTACAAGCAGTTGTAAATAAATAGACTAGTATTGATGTTAAAGCATAAACAATCATTGTCATATATGAGCAACCTTGCCTGTCATCTTAGATGTGCTGTAAGCAAGGTGCTGTCTATATGAGGCAGACCATGGTCCAGATATTATCCTGTTGTAATTACACTCCCAGATCGGAACACTAAAAAGCTTCCAGGAGTGAGAATGCGTCTTCCAAGGTCAGAAACAACCCCCAAAACCATCTTTAGTGTCCACTTTAAGTCGCAATGGAAAATAAAATGTAGTTATTAGACAAAGGTAAATATAAAACTAACTGGGAAGATTTGTTTCGGATTAGCTGCTCCTGATAAAGATGTTAAAACTGCTAATTCCAGTAAAGATGTGCATCCTGAAGGATCTTAGTTCCAATCCACTCCCTTAGAAGACATATTTGTCGTACCAGGCACCTATTCGGCTGAACAAGTGCTTCGTTTTTGTTCTGTGTGAGTTTCAGAAAAAGCATTTAAATAGTGATATGTTCTCTACAAGGTCAGGTGGGCCTGGAGCCCATTTTAGCTATCATTGTGCAATAACCACAGTACACCGGGTAACCAATTCATCACAAACAAGCACAACTTTACACACACTTACAGTTACCTGTGTCTTTTTGGCATGTTTTTGTAATGTAGAACTACTCACCCAGAAGAATCCAACTAAACTTTTTTTTCCATGCATTTCAAACTGTTTTCACACTTGTTTGTTAGAGGGTTCAGAGGGTCTGTGATGTCAACTTCATGTGGAGCGTTTCCACCCATAATCAACCTTAAATCGAAAAAGCTGCAAATGCAGCATCAAAATCCTCAGAAGCAAGTTTTCTGGTACAAGTGACGTCTTCGTTTGCTTTTCTCATAACAATGCTTTACTGGCTGCTGCTGGCATGGAAAGGTTAAGCTACACAGGCTACTAATATCAATATATCAAAAAACCTTATCTGCTATTCCTTATACATTGAACCTAACATATTTTCGGCTTCATGCCCTGTGGTATACAACGATGCATCTCTTCCTTTTCCTCACTTGATGGCAGATTTTCAGCAGAAGATCTCCCACTACAGCATTTGTGTGAAGAACAACTACAGAACAAGTCTAATACAAACTGCCAGCACACTCTTCTAAACATATTTAGTGTACTGTTTACTGTGAAAACTGCTCCAGTCAAAACAATGCAAACAGTTCATGTGGCTGTTTTGGGCCAAGAAAAGCTGAAATTGTAAATCACTGCTACCTTAATAATATAATCAAACACCTATATTAGTTATGCAACCAATGCATGTTATACTGGCCAAAATATAGAAAAAAAATCAGCCCAATTAGCATGCTAGGGTTGAGGACTCACGTATTTTAAGAGCTGTGATGCATCCCTCTCTTCTTAACACACATTTTGATTTGGCTCTGTGATTACCTCGGCTGCCAGCTCAGAGGTGCATCAACTTTGACCTCTATTAAATCTCTCTACCTTACAAACAGCACACCAAGTCATCACTAATATGCAGCAGTCCTTCTTTTTCAGAATGAGGTGAGAGACACAGATTTCAAGGATTATAGTGATTATATTTGAAGACAGTTAGTCTCCAGCAGATAAACAAACTGATGATCACTATTATGCTGTATTCAGTTTTTTTTCTACATCTGACTACGATTAGGAACAACTTCCAGTAACAGACAGAAATCTCTGAAAATCAGCAACAAAATATGATTTATTTCAAACAAACGTTGATCTTGGGAACATTTATGAATGACTGCACGTTTTTTGAGTGCATTACATAAAGAACATTGACTTTATAAAACCCTGAATGTGAAAAATGCAGCGTCCAAGCAAAAAACACTCAAGATGTATTATTCTCTCAATGACGCATCACACACTGATTTTGCTATGGATTTACAATACAACCATGGAACAGTTCATTTTACTCTAGGCATACAGTAAATTTAAAGTTATTTTAGCATCCACATGTACGCTTTAGTTTGATTAGGAACATTGAGGGAGTCATTTAGCTTAATTTAGGCACTGCAAAGCATTAAGACAGCCTAATTAGTCATTTAGTAAGCACTACTGAAACAACTCATGATTACTTTGTGAAGGTATTATCAGTGTTTTTTTCCTCTTCTGGGGTTGAGAAGTACTTTTAACTGTAACTGTGGTCAGTTTGTTTTCATGTAATTTCCCAGCAGTCAGACTATCATTTCAGTAGTTGATATGTTTGAGATTATGTTACCAAGCCCAGCCAAGCCAGAAGCAAAAACAGAAAAACAAAAAGGTCAAACTTTTCACATCATCTCCTGCAGAGAAATTGGGTCAAGCTCGAGACACCTCTTTACAAATTCCTTCAACACCATATGTGCCAGGCTAATGCCCTTATTACCCTTTGTCCTTAGGTGATCTTTCCTGCTTTCTCATGGGACTCACAAACTCTGCCTCAAGTGTATCAGGGAACCACAGTCAGCTCAAAAGGCAAGACATTTTTATTTTTTTTTCTGAGAATGTGTTCTTTTAATGCTGCGACAAATAAGCAAGCTTGTCATGACAGTGTCTCTGCCGTTTAAGCATAATGGGATCTAGGTACATAGGATATAAGGAAGAGTAAGCAAGCTAATGCACTACGAGACAGTTGAAAGAGCTGCTTCATCTCTCCTGTGAGGTGCTCGAATGTGGCGGCATGCCAGTAAAACTGCTTTAGGACTTGGGCTTAGCATATTAAAGCTCACATTCAAGTGCTGCTCCCTTTATGTGCATGTTTTCCAATGACCACTGGAGGTCCTTGTCCTAATTTTAGGCAAGAGTGTGGTTTGCCAGTGGCGACTACAACGGCTTACTTGTATAAATTAATACGTGTGGGTGGAACAGTGCTGTGTGGAGAGTGCAGCTGGCTGGGCCTTCGATCACATCCCTATACTCTGCACGCTTCATGCCCAATTACAATGCAGACAAGATGCCGAGTCAGCTCAAGCAAAGCATGCAATCTGAGCTCTTCTAAAACACAGTGCTCAGAGAAGAATGAATGGAAATTCACTGGATAATAAACATTTTCTAGAATTAAAATATGACTTGATATAGATTGCTTCAAAAAGCATTTAGTGCGCAGAACAAGGCATGAAAAGTCCCGGATTTTATTCAAAAACCAGTGTTGCCTTTGCTTCACAACACAACTGTGAAATTGTCCCATCAATCCCCAGCTGCCGTTTCCCCCTGTGGTAACGTCAAAATATTCAGCAATTCATTTGTGCTGCTCATTCAGCACAGAATGAATGTTTTACATGGGCGGTGCGGTCTCAAAGGGACCAGTAACTGTTTGAGATAGCAATGAATCAAATCATACAAGAGCGCTGCTGTTTATGGTAACCGACAGCAGCAGCTACAGGGGCAGGCACGGGAAACGTTATATGCACGAGCACCTGCAGGACACACGCCTGGGTGAGACAAAGAAACATCAGAAATAAACAGACCCGTACACTCTCTCCACATCATGTTTTTCACATCGTATAAAAGTTATATGCATTGCACTTTAGAAGGTTTATTAACATTTAATAGCTTCTAGACAAAGCCTCTCAAACAAAAGATGGACTTCATATCAAGCACTGAACTGCTTTCCTCCTCTTTTAAAAGGCAGGAAACAACAACTCTCTAAAGACATCGCAAAAAATGACTCCTTTCACCTCACTGGAGTTACTTTTTGACCACAAAGGGAAGGTTGCGTGCTAAACAAAGGAGAAGCTGCATGAGTAGTCCATAAATCTGTGTTGGCTGCAGCTTTTATGCTGCAAAACCCATCAGACTGTTCAATGTATGAAACTCTGTGATACAATAGTTTTTCAGCATGAAATATACAGGATTTTAGGAGATTGACAACAATGTCAGTCTTATTTAGAACTTTAATAACGGCGCTCAATAGAGAGCGTTATTTTCCCACGCATGCTGAGATACGTCACCTGTTTTGGGATCCACTGAGAAATATGGCTGTCCTTGTAGAATACTGTAGACTATCCTGGCACTGTTTCCATAAGTGGGGTCATCAGCATCGGTCGCTGTTACTTGCAGCACAGACGTACCTAAAAGAAACAGAGCAAAATTCATTTCCTGATACCTGTGTCCCTCTAAAAGGCTTTCAAATGTTATACAAGTACACTGACATCTAATTGTAGCTTTAGTGCTAGATATCTCCTAGCAACCATGTCTGGTGTCTGGTAGATATCTAAGCAATTTGCCATTTTGCACACAATGTCAAAACAAGATTATA
>JBAMHV010000019.1:3896374-3912485 GCA_037177535.1 Pseudomugil gertrudae
TTTTACTTGAGTAAAAATATTTTGAAGTAACTGTACTCCTACTTGAGTACAATTTTTGGCTACTCTACCCACCTCTGTATATATATGATATCAGCAGCTTAGTGGAAAACAGTGCAAATGGAGCAGTTAAATTCTGCAGTTAAACTCTGCTGGCTTGCAGAAAAGTAACCTTTTCCCAGCATCCTGTCTAATTGGGGGTAAGAAAGGGGCTGCAGAGATAGACCCACATTTGGTCAGCAAGCATCAACCACAATATCCGTCTTCACGGCTGGTTAGGAAGGTTAGGAAGGTGGAGGGAACCACATACAAGCAGCATCTACATGCTAAATGATGAAAGGTGGAGTTTCTCAGGTCACCTTTATTGGGAGATTTTCCAGGTATGTTTCACCAGGAGGAGGTGCCAGAGAAGACCAAGAACATGCTGGATGGACTGTGGGCCAAATTTACTAAGATCTCAATTTGCGTGTACTAATTACTAATTGATCTACTAAGATTGTTGACGTAAATGACAGCGGGTGAAGAGTGTCAGAGACACGCCTATTTATGTGAGGATTTAGCGTGTGTTATGGTTTGCAACATGACGACTTCACATAACCACAAGCGAAAGTATAAGTTTGATCCAATGGAATTAGAGGTGTTGGTGAAAGAAGCCAACAAACATTTCAAAGAGCTACAGCAAAGTAATTTGATATTTTGTGCACATGTCGTTTGATAATGTGTATATGATTTAGGAACAGCCAGATTATATTTTTTTTACCCAATAAATCTTGATTTGCTAAACTTTGAAATGTTCTTGATTGATATTTTACCACAACGTTGGTTATGATGCCAAAGGCATCGCAAACGCACTGCACGTTCAACGAATGTGTTTTCGGTTTCTATATGCTCAGAGTTTGCGGGTTGCACAAGCTGCACATGGGTGCAGTCATTTGCTCCTATAACACCGGGGAATCCACCTAAAAGAAAACCTTGTTTGGTCTCATTTAAGGAATCCCGAGTGTGTGTAAACCTAATAAACCTCGCCATCCGGCGCCACATATAATCTAGAAAACCCCATTCAGGGAAAAGCTGTAGAAAATGGATGGATGGATTAACACAAGGAGAAAATATGTGTTCTGTCCATCTTATTTGATGATTCCTGTCTTCGTCTTGCTACAATCACTGCAGCCATGTGTGCTCAATTACGCATACAAACCGTTTGCACGTCCTTTTGATACGCGGTAAATATGGACACAGTTTCTATCAGCAAAATTACTTTCAGGATTGATAAATCGCTTTGCGTGTGCTAAAGTAATATATTTACATGTTCTCCTCCCACCACAAGCAAAATTGCATGTGAACGCCCCAATTTACATATTCATTGAGGCAAAGGTACTATCTGGAGAGGGACGCGCAATTTTGCACCTTTGAAAGACGCAAACCCTTTTGCTCACTATTAGTAGATTAGTTTGTTCTTTTTTTGGCGTGCCCAATGAGTTTGCACGCATTTTAGTACACGCAAACCTTTAGTAGATTTGGCCCTATATCTCTTAAATAGCTTGGATTCCTCCAGTAGCGCCTGATGAGCTTAAAATGGCTGTATTCCCTAACCTATCATTGTTCTCCAGCAGTATCCCAATGTGGAGAAACTACATTTAAAAAAATTGACTTCCAGCTACATTTCCTTTACAGCTAGGTTTGGTTTTAGATACCCCATCATCTGCTGGCAACTGGTTAATAATAGACCGGCTACTTTGAACATGCATTGTGGACGATTTAGCAAAGAAATGCAGGAGGATATTTTTGGAGGCAAAAAAGTGAGGCAAAAAGAAAGTGAGAAAGGGACAAGATGGATGCTAAATTACCCATCATTATAGGTAACACCTCACTGAGAAATTCTGCCGAACCACAGCAGTGCTTTAAAAGAAGTGTAGATGTTTCATATCAGAAATAGTACGCCTTTTTTCTATCATATCATACTCTGCATTAAAGTTTTGCAGTGTGTAGTCTGATAAAACATGGACTTTGATGCATTTATGTTGAATTTTGTAGAGGGGTGACTAGTAGTGACAAAGTAACTGGACACAAGTGACACTTTGTACAATGCTATTTCCTCTCTTTGTCATGGCGATGACAATCAGCTTACCTCTGCGCTCACACATAAAGCTGTAACTGCAATTATCCTTATTTCAGTATAGTAAAAATGGTTTAACAAGGTTCATCTGCATCACCCCACAAATCCAATTGCTGATCAATCAAAAATCCATCCAGAACTTTTTCAGTTATTTTGCTAACAGACAAACTGTGTATTGCATAACATCTTTGCCACCAAAAGCAGTCTATGGCCTTGTGATGTTACTTTTCTTGTGGTTGAACCATTAAAAATAACTGTGGAAGTTCTCTGTTTTTTGTGTTTAGGTTTTTTTGTCTAACTAGAGATGTTTTCTTCCATGAGTATGATAGTTTGCAAAGATAAAGTGTAAATCATCCACTGTACGGTGTTTGTAGATACTATCAATTGCTATTTTTATCAGGCCAGGTGAATAATTTGATGATATATATTGAATGAAAGATGTGTGGTATAATTTTTAAAACAAGGCTTGATACAAAAAAAAACAAAACATTTCCCTTCCTTTTTTTATTATAGTCCACCATGTAGCTTCGTAACACAATAAGCTAAATCTGTTTTAAAACATTTAGTTTAGTAAAACTGCAAAACTAATCAAATATAGATAAAACATAACAATATCTTATTATAATTAAATTTATTGTCTCAAAGTGCTGTACATCAAAATGTACAAAACATATAAGTTAGGTTAAGGTTAGCGTCATTTAAAAATACTGTTGTAGGCTAGCAGTTAGCATGCCCAAACGAACTAACTACCTAGCTAACTAACTACCATCCAAAGACGTGCATGTTAGGTTATTTGGGCATTGTAAATTGTACTTAGTAGTGAATGTGTGTGTGCCTTTGTTTGTTTATTGTTTGTCTGGTTTGTCTCTCTGTGTTGGCCTTGTGAAGTCCTTGCTTGATCTGTTTCTGTAATTACTATTCATTCAATATTATATTTAAAGGGTGCACAATCGGACGCTTTGTCATCGTAATGTACATGTGTGCAATAGTCACACTGCAGCTCCCCCAATGTAGGACACAAAAGTCCTCACATTTTCAAGGCTACATAAAAAGTTCAATACAATGACAATAAACAAAGATTCATGTTACAACACTTTTATGTTTGGACATGATAGAAAGGAACATGTCCTCATGAACTAGCAAAATAAAATCAAAGAATAATAGTTAAATATTACTCAGCCAAAAATTATACCTTTAACATATTCATTTAAAAAAAATCAAGATAATTGCACAACTTGTCATTTTTTTCCAATATTGTGCACCCCATATTCATTATCTTTCATTATAATTCATTCATTCATTATCTAAGCTGCTTAGTCCTATTAAGGGTCGTGGGGGGGGTCAGTAGCCTATCTCAGCAATCATTGGGCCAGAGACGGGGTACACCTGGACAGGTCGCCAATTTATCACAGCTCTAATTATATTCATTATCATTCATTATGTCCCAAAAAATCCTAGATGTTATTTTCTCTAAAGATACATTTGGAGGACGGGACATGACCAACAAACTGTATTAGCCCAGGGGCCTAACAGTAGGTTAAAGCGGTCCTGACAACAGGGATACTAAATCACGGATCTTGTTTAGTAACATAAACAACTTAAAGTTAATAAGACCATAGTTGCAACAGAACCAACTTCTTTCACAGAATCACAGTTTCTGGTGACACAGCAGTAGCTGAAACCCTTGAAAGAAGTGCAAAATGAAATAACATGAAAGACAGCAAGATGCTGAGAAAACCACAGAGGAGATTTTCAGCTCAGTCCAGCAGAGAGGGAGAACAAGCTCTTGTCGCCTGCTGCTAATAGCTAATGTTTTGCCTTCCTGCTGAGAACTCATCCGCTGCATTTGATTTCACATCTTTGGCTTTTTGGCGATGTCAAGCAGTAGAAAGCAGAGGGGCAGGTCAAAACACATATCGCTGAACCACTGCTCAATTTTCAGAGCAGAGATCTGACCATAGAAAGACCACCACTGACAACAAGACTCTTGACTTTTCACCTCATTCAAAAGAAACAAATACAAACATTTCCCACCCACTTAGGGGTTTGTTGTTTGTAGTCTCAGGCGCTGTTACGCTGAGCTCCTCTAAGCAAACATTAGGCCTGAAGTGAAGAACAGGAAACCTCAAAACAACAGAGGAAAACGCAGTTTCACAACAGTATGTGTTTATGTGAAATCAGACCAAAACACAGCTCCTGTGTACCAGCCATGAATGTAGATTACTGGATGTTTCCCACCTTCTTTTAAAAAAAAATCACAAAGGTGTGTGTGTGTGTGTGTGAGTGTGTGTGTGTGTGGGGGGGGGGGTTCTCCATGTCCAACATGACCAAACATAAGATTTTCTCAATAAGTCTATACGCTGTACATTTTTAACAGACTTGGACTGCATTCAGCTCAATAAAGAACACATTCTGTGCCGTGGACACTGATGCTTCCCTGATTCTATACCAGTTGCTGGCTTTTGCACCTTTAGTCAGGGTGGTGTTTCTCATACTTGGCACATAGAAAAGGAATGTCAGTCATTTCCCAAAAGCAGCTGACTAATCTGAATACAAAACTCGTGCCCATGTGAGCTAATTTCTCCAGAACTCTGCAGTATTTTTGCACAATTTCTGCAAATTTATGGATTCCTCAATGTGTATTGCAGTTTCTGGATGCAGCAGAGGCTTGTGGTTTGCCTAATGTGAAATAGATTCAGATTATTATTCACATTTATATCATATATATCAGAGCTCTGATACTCATGCATAGTTCAGCAGGTTCTGAAGTTTTTAAATATGACCCATCCTTATTTGGAGAAATTAAGGCCTGGCACCTCACCTGTCATCTAAAATACTCATGACAAAAAATGTGTATGTTTGACTGACTTTAAATTTGTTTTGAGGGTTTGTTTTGGTTCTCTGGTAATGTTATAGATCAACTAACATTGTTTTTTATATAGCAAATAACAGAAATGAACTGATTGATTTCATTCTATCATGAAAGCAAAAGGCTCTGTAAGGACGGTATTTTTCTGTCATTATTCTTTCAAACAACATGCTGCACAACTTGTAGTTTTTATTCCCTTTTATCAGAAGCAAGAAATTGCATTTGATTGATCTACACCTGTTCTAAAAATACACACTAGTTTCCCTGCAGGCTTTTGGGTGCTCTGACCCAGCTCAGCTCATTGTTGGTGAAAGAAAGCAGATTAGTCTGATCAGCTTCACCAGCGGGGCAATCCTCTGAATGTGTGGCACACCCTGGAGGTTCCACAAAATTGGAGGAGACAAATATGTTGCTAAGAGATGCCAGGAATTCAGAGGTTTAAGCAGCCCCAGTGCAGTTTTCCCACCATGTCATCTAGCAGAAAAAAGAAGTAACGGGAATCACAACCGAGTGAACCGTCTAATGTGTTGGTCCTTTTAAACAAACTGAGCTTTTAAGTATTTTTCCCCGCTGGTTTGACTTAATCTTTTTAATATAGATATTTTTTTGGCTCATCAGCACTAACACGTTTAATGTGATGAAAGGTCTGTTCACGCCTGGTATCACATGTAGCGTACGTTATCTGATCACAAGGGGACAGCTCTAAGTACATCAGTTCACACCTGCCATTAAAATGTGTCTTCACAAGTGAATACTTGTGATCAGATCTTACATCCTCAGTCTCTATGCAAATAAACACACAGTTAAGACTAAATTACATACTGAAAAAGGAAATAATGCCAGCTGTGGGCAACAAACAAGACATATGTGGCTCCGAAATCCCAAATTATATTTACTAGCACCTGAACAATGATATCATGGTTTCAAACATTAAAGTAACAACTGTCCAATCTGTTTGAGTCACATTAACAGCAGAATGTTGACAGACATTTCAATGTGTTATCCAAGAAATGCATTAGTAGAGAAAAGAGCTGTGTGTGCATGCACATCTGCTAGATGGGGAAAAGGAAATTTATAAACTCTTCACAGTCTCTGAGCAGAAGTGTCAAGTAAAGCCTGAATGAGCTGAAATAGCAGTGTTAAAAAAGTAACTTTAGTGTCTGTTTTACAGTCATGGGCTTTAATGCATCTTGCAATATGCATACATAAGTACCAATTGAGTTCCGCTTTGTTAGATAAAAAGAAAAATTAGGGGTGATGAATTTGCAGATCTGCGATGGACGGGTGACCTGTCCAGGATATACCCCGCCTCTCGCCTGCTTACTGCTGGCATAAGCTGCCATGCCCGCTACTTCACTGGAATAAGCAGTTCAGATAATGGATGGGTGAATTTAAAGATATGAAGAGTTTTCCATAGGCACTAAAGTCCTAAAATGTTCAAGATTGGTTTTGGAGAGGTGGCATATCAGAACAATAGTTCTGCAACATCCCCTCCAGGGATTTGGTGGAGAGTTTCCATCCAGTGCCCTACTTTTATGTCAATGTGACAATGTGTGAATGTAGCAGCTCATTTTCTGGAGCATACAATGTGACTGTACATATCTGCTGCTTTATATTCATGTCTGGCTGACCTGAAAGTTCCTTTTCTACCTACTCATTTATAATGTGGCTAGTTTCAGATGGATAGTTTGCTTTGGAGCTCTAGAACAACTTTATTATGATACAAGAATTTATTTATTCGTTGTTTATTCAATTTTTTAACAGTTATGAGTATCACTACACTTTAACTTTGTCAAATTGAAGTCCGAGGATCTAAAAATGTCCTTCTTGAAGCAGCTAAACGGCACAAATTTCTATCAAACAAACCGCCAAAGACTTAGACTGAGTGTAGTTAAAGTCTGATATGTGGATATTAGATTGAAAAATTGATCTGTATATATCCTGCATCAATTTTCTTGATATAAATACACAAGCCAAATGTTTTCACCTTTCATTTCACTCTTTTTTCAACACATGTGGGTAATTAAATGAAATAAGCAGCAGGTTTTTAAACACAGATTAGGCTTCAAGGTAATTAGGCCCATTGCAGTAATGACTCCCACTGAGTCGTGTGGAGAAAATGGTGTGTCAGTCAGTCCCTCCCACAATCTTCCCAAAGTCAACAGCATCTTGTCCTTTCGGTTTCCAATCACCATCTGCCCAAGCCCTCAGCTTTGATTACCTCAACCTAAGATGTGCTGCTCCTCACACCTTTCTACAAGCCAAAACGGCTGATGCTTGCTACAGATTTATACAAACCTAATGTTTTGTATTTCTTTTTTGTTTGTTTGTTTTGTTTTTTTTCACACTTTGGTGTTATGTTAGTTGTTACTGGTGTCTTTTTTCTTGGTGTCAAACTTGAAAAACATGTCTGCACTTCTCAACCCCGCTATATGTGGTTTGGTTCCCTAATGAGAGCTGCGTGGAAGATGGAAAATATCCCATCTGTTGTGTGTTTAATGGCTGAATTCTTGAGCTCTCGTCATACAGCAGGAATGCCAGGATGGAGCAGACAGCTCCCATCTGCTGGCCACTGCAGGGAAACCAAAAAAATAATTGTTTTTCAATTTGTCATCATCAAATCTTTTAAAGCACACACTAACACACTAACACACACTAACAATTTATACAATTTATATATATTATTCAAAGAGTTTAACTATATATATATATATAAATATATATATATATATATATATATATTTCAACTGTTTGGATCCAGTTTCCCTTTATAGCCAATTTATTCATACTTTGTGACTATATGCAACATGTGTTGATTATATTATAAATTAAATTATATTATAAAACATATATATTTGCACATTTTTGAGAATTATTCTTTTTCAGAACAGATGCTGATGGGAGCTCAAGAAACACAGTTGTTAAGTGTAGCAGGAGGCTCATGCAGAAGTCACATGGTCATTCAAGAAGCTAGCATAAATGGAAGACAATATGAAAATGCTAATATGTATCAAAATAATTAACAGTAGTAAATATATAAAAGATTGCAGAGATAAATGAGTCTGGTTAGAAAAAACAAAGTTGGAAAGGATTTTAAAAATTATATACATAAATATATATATATATATATATATAAAAACAAATATAATTTACTGTTAATTTCTGGATTAGTCAGTATATAACTATGATACGTTTTCATATTCAAGAGCAAACTTGTGCATATAGATGCACACTTAGTCTCTTTAAACCATTTGATCTGCTGTGGAAATTGATATGTTCTCCATTGTATCCTTTTTTTCCAACTCCATACTACAGTTTGCCCATGAAAAATGTATTTAAACTGCATAACTCAGGAATCTGTGCAGCCTATGTCCATGAGGTATGCTGCTTCAATTGAAAATGCATCACTGAGTTGTTTGCATAGTTGTACATGTGCTATTCAATTGTATTTAATATGCTTAATATTTGATCTAACCCACTGAGACTGACACACATCCCTTGATTATGATGTTAACTTAAACTGGACGCTTGGATTTCCTCCAGTAATGTGACTGCACCTGTGTACACAAACTGAAACATAAAAAAAAGTCTGCTTGGCTAGCTCATCTGCCACATAACGGTATAAAGTAGCACAGATGGTGATGCAGCAGCGGGACTTTTTTAGCATGAGTAATCTGTAAAAATATCATGCAGTCAGGGCTCCATGGTGCTGCAAGTCAGCACAAGTTGTACAAGTTGAGCTACATGGGCTCAGGGTGTGAAGGTGAACACAAATAATTTAGAAGGATCGTGTGATAGTTGGAGTGGGCGTAAAATAATAACAACAAAGTAAAGAAAGGACAGTGAACCTTACAGACTGGTCATATATGAGCCATGTTTTGTGTTTAAAATGCTATTTAAATGAGAATAACTTTTAGATTTAATTTAGCAGCACAGATATTCAGTGTAGAAGACTGTAGAAACCATTCCTGACTTGCTGGGTGAAGGTTTGCAGGGGATTTGCTTGCACTATGTGCAATGCATGAAATAAGAAGCTAGACGATGATACAGAAAATGTTATCACAAGCTAAGTGAAGAAGACACAAGTAGCAAGTAGAAGAAGCTTTGCAGTGTGCTCTTGCTGTGGAGATGGTGGACCTGATATGCTCTGTTTTATAGCTGTGATAGTGTATGAGTGTGTGACTCCATTCCAACAGATTCAGTTTATTTAGTGTTTATCTTAGTGTCCCATTAAATGTGCAAATTTGATGTTATCAGACAACTGATTATCAAATTTATCATAAAGATAACTGAGTTTTATTGATAAACTATAACGTCTGACACACTCCCAAGCAAATATAAGGTCAACACTTCTAATGTGGGTGGACATGTCCTTTATTTCTGTTTTGTGTTTTCTTTCCATCACATCACAAACGACCCTGCTTCGCTGTTAAGGTGACGCAACTCTAATATTATTGAAAGCAATGTGAAATAAATAGATTTTCGCCCACATGGCACCATCAGTAATTTAGCTTCCTCTTCCTGAGAGTACCTCTATGGATCAAACGTCTGCAGCAGAATTAGCCCATTATCAGAATTGAGTGTGGGACAGGGCAGGTCTTTGACATCTGCTGGTGGGCATGGTTGTGAATGGAGCAAAATTAGCATACACAGCAGTGATATTTCGGAGGTTACTAACAGCTTGAGTGGGGCTGGAATAAGTGCCCTAGAGAAGGTAGCCTGCTCCGAAACACATCTGTGTTTAATTAAATGTGCAGCTACCTGGATTGGCACTAAAATAAATGTTATGTGTGACCCTGTGATTACAAAGGTTTTACTTTTTCAATTATATTCATTGGGATTTTAGCCTATTTAATGTAGATACTACTTACTGTACATGTCTTTTATCATAACGTTTCTTAGTGGATAGCATGACAAGAAATGAACAGCAGCTTTTGATAGAAATATCCAGTTGCAGAAAACATTTCTTTCCAAAAACATTTCAGATGAATTTCGCATTCAAATAAAAAGCACAGAGTCGCATTGGCACATATAAATAGCTGCAAGTCATTCGTGTACAGGGCTGATGAATGGCTGACTGATTCATCAATGATATTCTAGCTGGCAAAATTTCCCATCAATCCACTAATCAGTGAATTACACATTTCAGCTTTGCTTGAATTTATGTCAAGCTGTTGGGGTTCAAGTTGGCCTCTGCCAAATGGAACAATAGACAAAGGCGTAAGATGAATTCAAGAAGTTAATATATTCATATCACCTACAGCACTTGGTGCACCCCGTGTTTGAGAAGTCTAAATTCAGGTTGCGGCTACTGGGGTTTGGCAGAATCCACCATTTCACACATGCTAAAACACACAGAGCAGGTGGGTTTTACAACAAGGAGAACGGCTCTGTGCTCTCATCCACAAAGCTGGGCTCAGGCTATTCACATTAGCATTTCATACACAGAAAAGCTCGCTTTCTTGCTGCCAGGTAGATTCCCACATGAGTGGATGAAGTGCGAGAGATTTGGGAGTTTCGCAGATGCTCGCCGCACTGCTTTTCAAGAGCCCACAGAGACCAGTGGGGCGGTGTTAGGAACAGCAACAGACAAATATGCCACCTCATCATCCAAATAAAGAACAAGCTGGTGGTGTAGACAATGCAGACAAAGGGGGGGATTAGTGCTGTGAAGTATAAGGAGGACTGAAGAGGGCACTGGTATTTTTTATGTGCTTTTTCTTGTTTCTTTTTTTTTAAATAAACATTTGAATATAGTTCAAATAAATTGTAAAAGCTCTTGCATTTCCTTACAGTCATTACTGTCTTAGGGGTGTTTTTTCAATGTTCCTCCAAGGATACTTCTTGCATGCCTTCATTTTTGGACTAATCAGAGGGATCTGCAGCACATTAATTTATATTTACATCTCAAACTGAACACATTAGTTTGATAAAACCAGTAATAAAACTCTAAATGTTTATGATTTCATATTTATGTACAAATAAAAACAACTGCAAAATTGTTTAGTCATTTTGGCCAGACATGAGAACTACAAAATGCTGCTCACATATTTATAGATATAAATATAAACACATTTATTAATTAACAACTCTTAAATTCCACTGTATTAGCAGAGTTAATATGCCAGTCATTTAATTTGCAGGTTATGTTTTATCAATAAAATAAACCAGTTGACTAACAAATCAATGGAGAACCCTATTTTGTGGCTCGAATAAATGCCAAAATGTCCACTGAAATTATAATAGTGTTGATTTGTTTGCATTTAATTGTTTTCAGAAATGCATTCTAATACACAGCGAGCAATTTGACACTTTGGAATGTGATCGGACTACTTGGCAGCAGCTCAGGAGTACAGTAAAACCCTTGCAGTGAGGAAATGGGCAGATGTTACAAAGTGAACGGTTCAATCACAATTCTGGAAACAGTTCTGAGGCAATCTGATCACACAGTTTGCAACCGAGTAGAGCATGGACTGGGGTGGTATTTATGAAGTACAACAGGAGTAGAGTGACTGTACAAATTGAACATTATTTATTAATATGAAGTGTAAACACATCAAAATACAAAGCCACTTTGTCTATAAAAGGAAAATGGACATTTATACTTTATAAATCTAAAAATAACCCTTTAGGGGCCCTGTTTGAACAGATTCATTTCAGTACATTTAGGGGAGCTATTATTTGTTTATAAAACTTAGTACCGTATTTATATACTTTTTTTTCCCCCAGAAGTATTAAAGTGGTATTAAAATTCCATTTGTTGCCTTAACTCTATCGGACAGCACCCCGCGGCCTGCCTCTCTTCTACCGCAGATCTGCAAATCAGTATGGATGCTATGTCCATCACACCCCACCCCTTTTTCCTCTCACTCTCACAGAGCATTGGCACGGTCCAATTAACATCTCTCTCACATCCCATCTCACATGCACGTGAAGGGCGAGCGGGTCTGGCAGGCATAGAGCACACTAATGTTTTATCAGTGCCACACATCAGGGTTCCTCTTTGCGCTGTGACACTGACAACTACCTGACGTGACTCGCCTTTCCACTCTGTCAGGATTCTACAAGACTTTTGCGTTACAGTCCATATTCCACTTAAAGTCAAATCTGTATGGAGGTTAATACAGCACCTCTCCAGTGTGGATGTAGGACTGCAGAACAGTGGAGGATCAGTGAAAACATATACCATTTTAAAGAAGGCCTTTACCAGTAAATCCAAATATGTTCTTTATGTTACCGTTAAATGTTTTTTTTTTCAATTCTCAGTATAAAACCATACATTTGCTATTCTGTGTGATTTGCCGAGCACAATGAATTGCATGGATGGTGGATGGGGGGGGGGTGTTAATGGGATACAAGATGTACCCAGGTGAATAAAACACTGCTTTCCCAAACAAGGTGAAACACCTAGTGAAACCAAAAAGCATACTCTCCGCCCCATTTCCTTTTAAGCGTAGATTAAAATGAACTACTCGGAGGCATGTCACAGGATCCCAGGCAGAAACGAAGAGCGATTACATAATGACAATTTTTCCTTTAGAGGTATTTAAAAACAGGAAAGTTTCTGAGCAAACACTCACAAATGCAAGGTGGAAAACAGAACCTGATAATTATGCATTAACTATTCATGCTGCGTACTGGCACACACACACGTCTGTGTTTTCAGAGTCTGAAGAGCTATTTTTTCTAACAAAAAGAAAAATATCCAGACAGAATAATTCTCACATGTATCCAAGTGTTGTGTGTTTTCTTATATGACACCTTTTGACCCCTCTGGAAGCTTTTACCTTTTTTTCATTGTCAACATTTAAAATAAAACAGTTTTTAAGCTGATTTTAGGTTTCGTATTTTAATTTAATTCCCATCTATGGAACTACATCAAATCAGCCACACAAGAGCTCTTCCTCGTGTAAGATGGACCAGTGTTTCAGCATAATCCTTGCACGGCATTGTGTTGCCAAGATTTTTCTGATGTGAGAAGGTGTTTTGCAGATGAAGGAATTATCTGAGTGCAATGTGAGGAATTGCTTCTGCTTCTTTCTTTAAAGCAGAGACTGAAAGACACGTATTTTGAGAACTAAATTCCCAAGTGTTCAGAACAGAAAGTCTGTATTAAATTAGGAAGGAAACTGATGTCTAACAAGTCTGATTTTGTTTTAAGTAGTTTGAAAACGTTTATCATTCATTTTGTGAGCTTGACGTCAAAAGCAACATGCCATAATGCAACAGCCTGTGGATGCTTGCCCACGACCAAACTTCCTCTTATAGTGCTGAGGGCTCTTAAAGGGAATGCTTTGTTCGCAATTCGTCACTGACAGAGAGAGTAGGAGATGAATCATTCTAATGTTGCTCTCACCCATACTGAAGAAACCCATGGTGCAATAATGTCAGCATGATGCATACTTTTCTGTGTCCCTCTGTAAATAATGAAACTCAAAAAAAGAAATACAGGTTTGCTAAAGGACGGAAAAGATGAGTTATAGCTGTAACATCTGATACTTTCTTCTTCTCTTTCTTTTTTGAGCCAGGTGACTGTGCTTTTGTTGTGTTGATTGACTTCTTGTCATGTCCTGATGGGTTACCACTGTTCCTCAGACTATACAGCCTGACAATTTGATCATGCTTTTCTAAAGACTGAGTTTGCCTTATCTTCAATGTGAGCTTTATTGAAAAAGAAACATAAAGGATATTAGATTATCAGTACTGTATTGTTTTTTTCATGCTAGATTAGTTGGAATCAAGGTGAACAAAACCAATTTTGTATTAAATTATTGAAGCTCTTGGAAAGAATATTGCTACAGGCGGGTCAGATATTTTTTTTTTTTTAAGAAAACAAAAGCAAAATCAGATTTGGTTAAAAAGAATCCCTATCAGTGCACTTAAACCCTGCAGGCGCCAAAGGTTTTCAAAGAAAATGTCAAATTTTGATGTCAGCCCTGTAAAGGCTGTGTTTTGGAAGTGGTTACAGATAAAGGTATTCTGTAAATGAGAAAATGTTCAATATGAATTTGAGGTTCTCATGGTAGTAATTTTACTCACACAAATAGCATGGTATAGCATCAAAGGATGGTATTACTATGGAATTACACAACTTTTCCTTTCTCTTTTTGTATGTTTTGTAAGATAATTCTCTAAATTAATTAACCAGAAAAACACTGGCGTGCTAACTAAAAGTGAAAAAGACAAACAGGAAATGAGTGGGTTTAGCATTTAGCTATTCCTTGTTTCAAACTTCCCAAACATCCCAACCCATCTGTGATGTACTTCCTCATTTTTTTACACACAAACAAACACACAGATACACACACAGCCATCATCGTCGCCAACTCTTTTCTCACCACCCATGCTGCTTCAGGTCTTCAGGTCTTTTTTATAGCTATATTATCAAATCCTGCTACAATGTCCAAAAACTCACCCAAAATGTTCCATGCTTGTACATTATCTTTGTGGCTGAACACACCACTAGTACCAACAGAAGCATCACTTATATTGTCATCAGGTGACCAGTGGTCATCATCAGGAGGCAAATATTGCCTTCCAGTAACTGTGTCTGCACATAGTTGAGAAAGTACTTCACCAACAGTAAAAAAACATTTTTGACATGTTGCATGATTTCTCTGCAATCCGCACTGTATCGCTGCCTCAGTGCTTCGTCATCAGCTCCATATGAAATCTAATCTTTTTTTAATAGTTGGAGAGCAGCTAGTTATAGTAGCTGTCAGAGGCAACCACTGGTCATTGCTCCAAACAATAAAACCAGACATTCTAGAAGGAAAAATGGTGCACTATAAACCAGTCCATCTATCTTTTTCCTCTGCTAATTCCAATGCAGTTTCCAGGGTAAAGGATAAACCAGGCCATTTGGGGGAAAAAAAGGTTTACTGAAATTTACTGAAAATCAGTAAATGATGCAAAAACCAGAGTCAAACTGAAAGCTGCCACTCAGCAGATTAGAAAAATGACACAAGCAATGAAGGGGAAAAAATAGCCAATTCCGTTCAGTAACAAGAATGTTAGAAGTGGAACACAGTGTCGTCCAATAAATAATGTAACATTCACTTGCTGGTGTTTTTACTGTTCCCCCCTTTTTAAACTTTAAAATTCTTACTTTGTTTCTTCTTTAACTAATCCCAAATGATCAACCACTGCTCCTGCAAGTAAATGTACAAAGTGAATTGTTTCAGCATGCTAATTTTTACATGCCAATCATGGTAACGTGTAAGATATGTAACAGCGAAATTCCATTTGTCATTTATCCCTGTAAGCCACACAATAACATCACACTGCTGCATTCAAAGCAGATGATTAGTTTACCTTGTCACATAATGGATTAAGGGAAAGATGGCATCAATGACAAGACTCATCAACACTTGCCTCTTCAAAGTAATAATTCTCACTGGAATAAAACCCCTTTATTGTTTGCCTCGGCTGCCAGACACTGCCAGTCAATTACCAATTTTTGTTTGCAAGCTGGAAAGAGAAAGCCCATATTTGGCAGAAAGCATGATTCATCTTTTAAAAAGCCTTTTGACTGTGCTGTTGGAACACTGATCCACTATTCTCACTGTTGTCTAGTCTGCTGGTTATGTGACAGAAACTATATTAGATTTACTATAGCCACCACCTGGGGTGAGCCATTTCTGCACAGATTGCACCTTGTTTGCTTTTAGACTGTTTTGGCAAAAGCTAAAGGAAACCTTGTTGAGAAAGGTCTAAATGGAGCTTTGTCCTTGCAACTATTCAGCAGAGGGTTTGTGCTTAATATACCGAAGAAAGAACTAATAAAATGGTGCAAACAGGGTTTCCAAGACTTAAAAGATCTCTTAAAGAGACACAAAGGATTGGGCCGTATTCACACAAGGATAATCTGTGGGACTCCACAGATTATAGAATTCCACAAATTATAGCACCTTTGTTTGGTTGGATTTGCTTTACACTGCATTTTATTCAAGTGGACCAATAGATGTGGTTCTAAAACTGGGGTTCAAGACCCCCATGATGGTCGCAAAATCATTTAAGGGGTCACCAGATAAATATATATATATATATATACAGTGTTGTGCCAGTTCATACTTAAAGAGAACTAGCTCAAAGTTCAGTTCACACAGATGAAAATGAACTAGTTCGAG
>JBAMHV010000019.1:3921939-3934924 GCA_037177535.1 Pseudomugil gertrudae
GTTCAGAAGGGTTGGGGTTATGAGGTCAACATCTAAGCAATGGAAGTCTGAAGATTCCTGATGTTTAATTTGCCTGCCTGGCCTTGCTGAAGAAGAAAATGTGTAGTTTTCTTTTGGAAGGATTTTTGCATACAATTTTGGCTTTTAAGAATCTTACAGCAAGGGAAAGGCTTATAAATATTAATCAATGCCTCCATTTTCTACACCTGTTTTATCCTGTTCAAGATTGCAGAGACTGGCGCCTATGGTACATCCACATCCTGGTCAGATTATCAGTCTCTTACAGTCCATATATTCTCCAGCCCCTGTTTCATACAAGTTACACAAAATATGAAAACAACTGCTTAAAACAACTATTGATCTTGTGTTTTGGTTGGACGTCTGGAACTTTAAAATCTAATGATGAATTTATCGACATAACATAAAAATAAACGATGAGGAAAAATAAGATTGTGTTTTGTTTCCAAACAGGGAATTCCTCAGTTATCAGATGCATAAATAATGAATTTCTCAGTAAAGGCTGCCGTTTTGTTTAGATCATCTTATTCTTTTTTAATTGCTATAAAGCTCTGCAGGGAAACTCAAAGCTGCATCTGAATCCACATGTACACACTTTCTTACTCGTATTTTGTCACTGGGTCTGTTCCCATCTAAAGGGTTTTTAGATGCTGCCCTTCTGCTTGCAACTAAGCTAACTGTTAAAATCTTTATTTCTATGTGATTAACACCTAAGTAAATGAAACATTAGTGACATGAAACGAGCTGTTATTAGTAACAGATAAGATACCTTTATACCACAAAGATATTTCGGATAAAACCTTTTTTAATAACATACAGAGTTTTAGAAGGCATTCAAATGTAAAATGTGTTTTCCTTATTTTTATTCATAAGGAAGATGAAGTCTGATAGTGAGTGCATGATCAAAACTGCATGGAACCAATCAAGCCAGAATTCAAGCAATCTGTTTGGGACCAAATACGACAATTTGCCCCAATCATCATCAGATGCAGGCAGATACAGGTGGTAGGTTGATGTTTTTATTTTAATTTTTTGTGAA
The DNA here is from genome assembly GCA_037177535.1 of Pseudomugil gertrudae. Taxonomy (NCBI): domain Eukaryota; kingdom Metazoa; phylum Chordata; class Actinopteri; order Atheriniformes; family Pseudomugilidae; genus Pseudomugil; species Pseudomugil gertrudae. The sequence goes on from JBAMHV010000019.1 coordinate 3,922,997, forward strand.
AGAATAGATGTTTCACCAACGTATCTGGTACAGCCTAAGCTTCCTTTCCAGATATTTTTGGAATAAAATGTCAGGTTAAATGTCTTCTAACGTACAGCCTCATTTGCTAACATCATTATACGATGATGTAATTTCTCCAAACAGTCAAATGGCCAAACATCAATGGATTAACAGGAAATATGTTTCAAGCTTAAAAACGAGAAGAGAATAAAGAAAACATTGGTTATATATTGGATCCAAACCATGACCTGGTGTTCAATTACACCTCCGTCACTTCCGCACATGCTGGTTCATTTTCGTGTTTGATCAGGTTTCTCATCAGTTCATTTGCTAAAATAAATAAATAAACAAATTCTAATTTCACTCTGCTGAATTAATGAAATGTTGAGCATAACAACTTTTTGCCATGGAAATGAATTTGTAAATTAGCCCGACTTCAGAGATTTGACTTATTTAAAATTTAAGAAATAATGAACAGATTATTATTCATGATCAAATCTTTTTCAGATAATAAACTTTAATAACAACAAGAATACTTGGTGATGCATTATGATCATTAGCAATTATGATGTGCAGTGAAATTGTTTTGGCGTAGAAAAGTTTATTGACTGCAACTATTCATTAGGATGCATGATAAACTACTCCTGCTAGCGACTGCGTTTACATTTAAGGTGATCATGACAAACATAAAACAAAAGGAAATTTTAAAAAAGATTCACGCAAAGTGTTTCTTTTGCTTCAGTCTGTGGCACATCTCTTCCTACCTTGGGGACACCCATCGTTCCGTTTGAAAACACAATCACCTGCTGCCAACACTTTCAGCTCTGCTGTGCGCACTTTCCTGGTTTCAAAGCCAAATTATGCTGTTCTGAAACTTCTTTTCATCCTCACATTAGGGATTATTTTCCTTTATACTTTCACCATTTTCCTTTCTTTTCCTTTTTGATTCTCTCTGTCAATCATTCCCTCTTTTTTAGGTGTTTCGTCCCATCCCTTCATCCATGCATACTTTCACGTCACACAGGTACCCTTGGGCCAGCTGTTGAGTCTGCTTACGAATTCAGCCATGCCTTTGCTCTCTCCAGATCCAAAGGGAAACTAAATGAATAATGAACACAGCAGTGAAATGGGTGAGTGGAGGTGGAGGATGAGCCCATGAGTGAGGGAGAAGGGCCACTTGGGACCAGGGCACAATAAAGAGATTGAGGGAGGGCATGAAGAGAATGTATGCTGATGTGTCATGGACATGGGAACCAGGAGATTAGGGAGGGAGGGTGCAGTTTGATAAACTAAAGAGTGTGCTTGCTGAGGAGACAGATTAGACATCAGAGATGAGGAGGCGAGTGGCGAGATGAGAGTCAGGAGGAAGTGGACATGGGGAGACGGGGGTCTCGGAGGCATCAGCAACTCCTCAGCACACTGCCTCAAGCTTCATTTATCATCCAAGTCCACTTCTCCCTGCCAACACAAGTGTGTCTCTGGTCTACATCCAGAGCTGGCATGCAGCTTCAAAAACCCTCAAACAAGGATGTGCTCAGTATTTTAAACAAAGTAATGACTCTCCTTGAAACTACAGGCAGGTGTTTTAACTCTCAGCTCCAAAATACAAGAAAGGATCACACCTCGTTAGACTAAGACTTTTACTCTGTTGCCAGATGTGTAATACTTTTTTTATGATTTTGTGAGATATAAGTAGGTGGTTTAGATCCTTCTGTGATATATTCTGTTGCCCATTGTTAACAGTAGCTTAACTAGCTTTCTGTAGTTAAAGCTACTTGAGTATCAAAGGAATCAGATGAAAAAGCATTTTTTGCCAATCATTAAAATCTCAGTATTGAGAATAAAGTATAACCAACATTATACAACTAAAATTGTTATTGTTACTGTGAAAATGTCTATTTTTGTTCCTTCTCTGACTTTAAAATGTTTATATGAGGGGGAAAAGACAATGCAATGACAATGTTGCAGGCTGATCCAGAGCTACTACAAAACAAGAGAGGGCTGCTGAAATGAGACAATCAACTCATTGGAACATTGTCAAACCTGACTATGCACATTCATGAAACAGAAAAAAAAGTCTATATCTAGCAGCTGGAGGCTTTGGTGGCACAACCTATTCTCATGAAATAACATATCAATAAATTCCGGCTCATATTGTACATTCTTACGCTGCCTTTTTGTGTGTATTTTTGCAGGTTATGCAGAGTATATTTGGGACAGACTTCCTGTCAAAGTTTCACTGTCGCAGTCAAAATTGGGCAATTCTGCTTTTTTTCAGTGGCAAAAATGTTTAAAACTATGATAAACAAATGAACATATAGATAATGGACTTCACAGAAATTGGGAATGTTATAAACACTACGCGAAATAGGAGTCTGACGCTGATTACAAATACACAAGTTCACTAATGAGGGCTTTGAGAACTTTCTTGTGTGAACCTCTGTAGGTGTGAATGCTTCTCACTAACGATGAGCTGCACAGTGCTTCAGAGCTTTCTGGGATATTGATCCAAAGGGCCATTTCTCTGCATGATGTCCATTTCCCTGACGGCTTTTTAATGACATGTCAGTAAATCCTTTTGCAGGGGGGGGACTAATTGGTGAAGAGCTTCGAACGATACTCAGAACTCAGAGATTACAATGTGCACCATGGCCGAGTTGGCAAGCGATTAACTTGTGAAGATATTGTTTTGTTACAGATTTCTTTCTGTATGTGTCTACCCCCCCCCCCTTTTTTTTTTTTCTTTAATTATGAAAGCTGGTTCTGTGGATCTACCCCATACGAGTGATATTTGGTCAATTAATCACAGTGAAGCAGAACTGAGGGATTACGCACTTGAGTGAATCTCATTTCAAGCTGCTGGTGATGGTGGGTGTGTGCACAGGAACCGTTGTGGACACAGACAAATGGCGGAAGCAGCGGGCTATGCTGAAGCTGGGAGGCACACATCAGTGGGGTAGCACTGCAGATTTGTTTGCCTTTTACAACAGATCTAATATATACGTGGTGGATGAACATCAAGGTTACTCTGTGCCCAGCCATTAAAAGTCCACGTTCCTTCTGTAGAAAACACTGAGTAATCTGACTCTTACCCAGTCACAACAAATTGGTGCTCAACTATGAAACAACCCGTTCTCCACTCAGAAACATATTGTTTCCTAATTAGAATGCATCTTGCTGATGAATATGCTGCCTGTCAAAGGCTGTTTCACTGTCTATAGCACGGATGCGTATGCACTCATTAGATAGGAATAGTGAGCACATCCACAGATTATATTTCAGAGATTCTTCTCTGCTTGTTTGGAGGATTTGCATCACTTCTGCAATGACACAATGATTTGGATAAAGATGTTGGTTTTGAAATCATTAGTGAAGTAAGTAGTTTCAAATGCTTGAATGAACTTTGTTTTCTCTTTTTACAGTAATGTGAACACTCAGGGGTTTTGCATTCCCAGTTCACATTTTGTATGTTCCAGTTAATTATGTCAAGAGTCGCTTTTACACAGGAGGTTTACAAGCAGATTATTTACATCCAGCTCAGACAGACAATAGCAAGTCAGAGCAAGCCCAATCAGGTCTGACATGGTATAAAGGCTGTGACAAGGAAACAATAATGGAAACTGAAAGAAACTATAAAAAAATATTAGCATAATATTATTTCAATCCTTTGACAAAATCATTGACTGACTGAAATATTTATTTATACTTGTATATCACGTGTCACCATTTCCAGTTCTCTGCTTGATGATTAAAAGTTGGAAACGGCATAAGTAACAAGACGGTCAACAGGTCAAGTGCAGTTTGATTCAAAATGGATCAACTCGGAAATTAAATAAATGGAGAATTAATAGTGCTGGTGAAACCTGTTGAATCACCTGTTTTGTTTTTTTTTTTTCCCTGATGCATTACTAAAAAAAACTAAACAGAAATACAGTAAATGCAGAATGGAAATTCTTAGATACTTACGAAAACATTTCTTCTCCCACAGAGCTCAAACCCTCTTTTCACAACTGTCTTATGATTTGTTTAAGTTGTCTTTTAAGCTTTTCTTTGGATGTTCTCTGGATATTCCTCTGCTTTCTTTAAATATCACATTGCTTCAATATTATTGAAGTTGGAGTTAGGGAAGATCAATCCATTCTGTGATCTGCTGTTTGTGTGTGTGTGTGTGTGTGTGTGTGTGTGTGTGTTTGAATAAGGGCCTCTCATTATGGAAAAAGATCATATTCACAGTTATATGTGGTACATATATAATTAATGATTATTTAATGTGACTACTCACTTCACCATAGCAGGACATTAAACCAGGACATAACACAAGCCAGTAATATCACTGTATTTTTTTATTTTTAATTTTGTCAACCTTTTGTCATGAGGACTCATGAGGACAAAACTTGGTAGATCCTTGATTTGTGGAAAACTAGAAAATCATTATTTTTCTGGTTGAACATGGATTCCAGATCTGAACCTTCCTGACAGCAGCTCTCGATATGATTGTTTTTTGTTACAGTGCTGTGAAAATATCAGATCACAGACTTCTGAAGAATAACATAAACAAAATAACAAATGTATACAAATTATGTTATTTGAGAAGGATTTCGTTCCATATAATAATAATGTTTACTTTACCCAGCTTACCCAGCTTCATCACTATTATCTTTTCTTCATCCACAATGAAGATGAAAGCTCATTCATTTAGTGGTAATGCAGAAGAACCTTGGGTTCTAGTATATTACAGCTAATTATAGACCTGCATCAGACCCTAACAATCTGGTCTTGATCTAATCTTGATTTTATTAAATTCTTCAGCGTCTGTCTTCAACCTATTTCTCCTGCCCAGAGCTGCCAATCGCCCCGAACATGCCTATATTTTGCTTGGGTTTATTCACAATGCTGTGGTCTGAACCCACACTGCGCTTTGTTTCTTTGTCCACTTCCAGTATTTTGTCTGCTTGAAGTGAACCGAAACATGTGTTTTTGAATTAAATGAGTCAACTTCTTCAATTTGAATCATAATGCACCACATTATGAATGTGCATCTGCAGAACTGTGTGTCTGAGGTGGTAGTCTGCAGCACTGGGGTCCCTCAGGGAACAGTGCTCTCTCTCTCTCTCTGTTCTTCTTCACCCTTTACACTTCAGACCTGACCTACAACATTATCTCTCGATGTTTCACTGACAACTCGGACATTGGGAGCTGTGTGTCTGAGGGGAATGAGCTGGAGTATCGGTCAGTCATCATGGACTTTGTGGACTGGTGTGAGCACACCCAACTGTGCCTAAACACCAGAAAGAACAAGAGTATGGTGATTGAATTCTGGAGTAGGACACCACCGCATGCACTGGTGAATATCAAGGAGGTTGACCTGGTGGACAGTTTTAGTTACCTAGGTCTTCACATCAACAATAAACTGGACTGGTCACACCACATAGATGCTGTGTACAAGACTGAGTCACTTCCAACTTTTGAAGTGATTAAGGGCCTTTGGAGTATGCAGAACTTCTATGACTTAGACATTTAGACATTCTATGACTCTGTGGTAGCCTCTGCTGTCCTCTACAATGTTGTCTGCTGGGGAGCAAGTAGCACTGACAGGAAGAGACTTGAAAAGTTGGTCAGAAAGGCCAGCTCTGTCCTGGGCTGCTCACTGGACTCTGTGGAAGAGGTGGGTGAGAGGAAGATGTTGGCCAAGTTTACATCCATCATGGACAACACATCTTACCCGCTGCACCAATCTGTGGAAATGTAAGCAGTTCCTTTAGCAGCAGACTGAGACACCCTCAGTGTAGGACAGAACCCTACAGCAAGTCCTTTATCCCATTCATATTTCACCATCACCATGTATATGTATATAGTTTGTGATGTTGTTTTTATTTACACATTTATTTATATATGTATATGTGTATATTTGTGCGATACTTATTCCCTTATTCGGATTGTTTCCTGCATTTTAATCTGTATTAGGAGCAACTGAGATTAATTAAAGTCCAAGTCTAAATAAAGCAGACCTTTTCTCAGGAATCAGACTAAGACTTGATTAAAAAATGCTGGTATATATATATATCTAACCAAGCTAAAGAAAACAGAATGATGCAGGATAAATATTCTATTTCTTTAATAAAGTTATGCAAGCAAATGTCACTGTAAATATAGCTCGCTACTACCCATGTTGATTTAAAAAGCAACGTACATGTAATTAAAGACTAAACTTTTGAAACACTGGACATATTAAGCAGCCGACCCCTTCCTAATCTAGTCACATGTCAAGTAGAGGTCAAGAAAAGAAGAACATAAAAAGTGAATAAGAGGAGGGACAGTATCAGAGCAGTAAATGTAAACATTTACACTTAAGATGGTACAAAATGCTAAAATATATGACATCCAGCAAAACACTAACTAAAACATTTCATGCATATTATTATATTAGGAATGTATATATTCTCTAGGAGTTGGTGATACCTAAATCTATCCTCAAATTCAAAGTTAACTCTCCTGCAGGGATTTAGCTTGGTGAGCTAACATACATTTTGGGCTGTTATAGTTTATTAATGATTCTGACTGGTCCATACATCTCAGCAGCCCAACAAACCATTAATATTTTTACATTTGTTTTTGTTCTTTAGGTTACACATTAGTCCATATGTTAATATTAATGCAGCTGTGTGCTTCTTTAACAATATATCTAATAATTCTGGATGTGACTGAATCAGTCAATTATGCCTTTTTTAATACTGCTTGGTCCAATTCAGGGGGATTCTCCAGATGAGCTGGCAAATGAGGCTGGGACGAGGGAAGTATGGGCTTCTTTCCTTAGCGTGAAGTCCCCACAACCGGACCCCAGATAAGCGGCAGAGAATGGATGAATGAGTCCAATTAAGGGTCACAGCGAAGTAGGAGCCTGTCTCAGCAATTAGCAGGCAAGAGGCAGGTACACCTGGACAAATGGCCCGTCCATCATCACTGAATCAGTATGTTTTAAAGTCTATAGTTTTACGTGGTTGAGAAAACATCTCTTGAATAAAGGAGCAAACAGCAGAGACAGTTTGAATCAGATGTCTGTTCGTTCTATTTTCTTTCTTCATCAAACCCAAAACAGGATGACTACTGCTCTAATAGTTATGATGAAGTTTAGACTTGCATTTAATAAACATTACATTGTTGACACTATTTAATATGTCCACAGTTTCTCAATCCTGCTAACCCACTGCATGGCTTCACTGCATGGCTTTATTAGTTTTACAGAGTTGCACAGTTTATATTTATATTTAAAGCAGCACAAATATTTGTAGTGTGCATGATCGTACGGGCCAGTCTGGGCTAGTTTTTGTCCCAGTCAGCCTATTCTCTATTGGCTCTACAGCTTACCAGTGAAATAAAGCAGGTTTTTTTGTTTTAGTTCTGCATGCTCTCATTCACTTCCCTTTGTTAAAGCTTTTTTTTCCCCATCACAAACTCAAATCAGCTGCAAATTTGCAAAGCATTGACATGATACACAGTTACTGTCCTGTCCAGGTAGAAGCTGAGAAGTAAAGTCCAAATTGCAGCAATAGAAGAATTTGAGGTAGATTAGATTTTGAACCATGGAAATGATTTCTAAGTAGATGGAAAAGAGATGAAATACAATTTTTTTGGTACATAGTTTATACTGTGAATACTACACGTGTTTAAATAACTTAATTAACATAATATGCTTGTTTACGTTCTTCAAGAATGAAGTATTATAATTAATCTGACAACTATTCTATGACAAATATGTGAACATCTGCATCCACTTGCTTTTGTTTACTTAGTTCAAGTGAAAAAAGTAACAGCATCTGGTAGTTGGACAATACTGTGATTCCATCTGTCTTTTTATTTTTTTGCATGTAATTTACATACAACTTGGTCTGACTGTTAAATGTGAAACAGACGCAGAACACATTTATAGGGATGGATTTTTACAAATAGGGTGACACCCAGAAAGTGTTTGAGGGTTTTTCAGACAGAGTTTGACACAAAGTGAGTTAGAATCTGCATATTTTAACTTGAAAAATATGTAAATACATCTGTAAATCCCAATTTGAACTATTTTATTTTTATTGTCTAAGCCAAAAATAATCCATTCAATAATCCAGCCATCTACCTGCTTAATCCAATTTTTGGTTGTGGGAAAGCTGGAGCCTATCCATCCATTTTCTACTGCTTTTTCCTGAAAGGGTTAGCGGGGAGGCTGGAGCCAATCCCAGCTCACAATGGACGAGAGGCGTGGTACACCTTGGACAGGTTGCCAGTCCATCACAGCCGCTAAAAATCATTCATCCATTTTCCACTTTATCATTATTATTTTATCATTTTATCATTTTATCATCATATTATCATTATTATATTATTAACCACTTAATCCAATTCAGAGTCGCAGTAGCTGGAACCTATCCCAGCAATCAATGGGTGAGAGGTGGGGTACACCCTGGACAATTCATCGGTCCATCACAGGTCGACGCAGAGACAAACAACCACACACATTAACTTCTGAGGGCAATTTAGATTGTCCAGTTAACCTAAGATGCATGTCTTTTGGATGGTGGGAAGAAGCCAGAGTACCCAGAAGGAACCCATGCTAAATCGAGGAGAACATGCAAACTCCTCACAGAAAGGCATCGGTCCAACCTGGGATTCAAACCTTCCTGCTGTGAGGCTGTAGTGTTATCCACCACACCAGTGTGCAGCCGCCAATAAAATCAATAAAGTTTAAATAATCTAAACAGGTAGAAAACAGTGTTTATCTTTGACCCACTTTTAGAGAAAGACAATTTTATCAATAATAGACCAATACCCCTACTTCCACGTTTTCCAAAAAAAAAAAAGAAAGAAAGAAAAAACAAGAAAAAAAAACTTTAAAACAAAAAGAAACACTTCTGTGGCAGTAAAATAATTTGTAGAAGAAATGGCAATAGATAACAAGAGGTATATGGTTGGTCTTTTATAGATTTTAAAAAGGTTTGATACAATTAATTATAATACATTAATGAAAATATTAGAGAGAAAAGGTATGAGAGGGTTAGCGTATACATGTTGGAAACCATACCTTTTCAATAGGTATTCAATAGATGTCAATATGTGCAACTTAACAATGTAAAATCAAAACAACAGAGGAGCCTCAAACCACTCCTCATCTATAATTCTGAGGTGGAATGTGTGGACACTTTCAGGTACCTGGGAGTGACCATATCACAGGACCTGACCTGGACTCAGCACATCACAACAATTGTGAAGAAGGCCAGACAGCGTCTGTACCACCTCAGACGACTGAAAGACTTTAAGCTTTCTCTCAGGGTGCTCAAGAACTTTTACTCCTGCATCATTGAGAGCATCCTGTGTGGGAATATAATCACGTGGATGGGGAACTGCACATATATTGACTTATGGGGTAATGCAATATAATTAATACTCTTTCCATTTTTAAATATAATAAAAAATAAAATTAGTGTATAAATAAATCAAAAATCCTTAAACAAACTGATATTTTGTTTATCAATTTTAAAACCCTGAAATTCCATGATCTAGTTGAATTAAAAATAGCACATATAATGTACAAAGTACAAAATAATTTACTCTGCCATTGCACTCAGAAGGTGTTTGAAGTCAGAGTGACAATATGATTTGAGAGGAACAGATAAAAAAAAAGACAAGAACAAATATAAAACAGAGATGTATTTCTGTGAGAGTTGTAAATATGTGGAATAGCTGAGATAATGATCTTAAAAACATGTGTCCCAGAACACACCAAAAGTTAGTCACAGTTATTAGAGGTGCAGTTCAAACAAGAGAGTCTGGAAGTGCAAAGGCCGGAGGCAAGGGCCAACCAAGGCAGTGACTCAAAAGGGATGGGGGGGAACTGTACATTGGTCATGTGAGCAGTGCACAGTGAGGTGTGCGAGCCGGAAACACGTTCACAGTTCATCTTCCGGCCACATCACTAATGGGAGCAACGTTGAGGGAGCTGACATGGTTTCTGTCTCATTGCAGGTGGGACGGGGATTGGTCGGGGCAGAGCAATCCATATCTGCATTGCAGTCCACAGGAGAACTTCTTGTCTGGTCTTCAGACCAGTTGGGAGCCAAATTCAGATAGCAAGTTTTGTTTGGATCAGGCTGGTAAATTTCCCAGCTTTGCATCTTTGTATGGTCTCAGGATTCCAAAACAGACAGAGATTGTGGTCAATTTACATAATCTGAGCAAACTCTCTTTAAGGACTGCAGCCAATATCCCTGTATATTGGTATGGCATCCAGCTCGGTTCTGCTCGTTCATAGCCAGTCACAGTGTTATGAGCCTGGACCTCGCTGAGTTCCTCCGCAGCAATTTCAGAAGTTTGTGAATGACCAGAAACCCGCTAAAGCCAAACAGCAGGAATCCAGTGAGAATAAATCCAATGATGTACACGTCTCTACGTTTTCGATGGACAGCACTGACAGGCATACTTCCTCCACTTGCCCAAAAAATCAATCACCTATCCAGCCACATACATTCCATTGGGAAATGCGGGCTCCCCTTTGCCCGCTCCCTGGGTTAAAAAAATTTGATTGATTGCATTGAAAGAACAGCTGACCAAATCAATGATGTTAGATTGTAAATTTAGGAAGAATGCAGAGAAGAGGCTCTCAAAATAGAATGTAACAGACAGACAGTGCAGGGAAATTACGGAGGGAGAGAAGAGAAGAAGCGTCCGTCTTGCTTAAGAACAGGAAGTGAAATTTTAATGATTATCTGTTATTACGTAGAAACTGTTCAATTATATTAGGTTATTATGATATATCATACACTACAATAAATATTTAAAATACAAATACTACAGAATTACAATACCCCCCCTTTGTTTTGTTTTTTTACTTCATTACTAATAATACGTTTCTTTCCCATATTGTATTCCTCTGTATCTTCATTCGTAGTGTATTGCAACATAGATATACCCAGTGTTACTACAAGGATTTAACCTAGTTATTACTATAGTAAAAACAAGCTGTTTAACCAGTACTTTGCCACACTATTACCATATTATTACTGTGCTAAATGTAAAATGCTACCGATTGTCTTTATTTATTTCAAGATTTTCAGAGGACATTGTTGCACTTTGACAGCCTGAATCTAATGCATACCCAATCATGTCTTTATTAATTATTTTTTATGTTATTTTTTCTTGCAATTTTTTTTTTACTTTGTTCTGAAACATTCATGCTTTCTTTGATTTAGTAAACTCTTACCAACAGCAAATGTTTTCCCCTCCATTTATATGGCTCTTCCTTCCCCACTCATCATCACTTCTCCCTGGGTAATAGCCAGCTCACTGTAAATGAGCAGCCCCACTGAGTGATGATGCATCTCATTTAAGAGCTCTGAATAGCTGGAAGTTAGTGGGGCAGTTCTGTTGATGTTTGCCATATGCGTATATGGAAAGAGGATGAAGTGAGCTGGTACAGAGTTATGTTACAGCTGTTAATGGTTCCAGACCCTTTCAGTTTGTTTAGTTTTTTGTGTTTTTGGTACGTTTTTTTACTGGTAATAAATAATAATAATATCCCACTTCACCACTCGGAAGGCTGTAAAATGTGTAAATTTAGATCATGATTATGATTAATGATGGCATGATTTCTTTGGTATACCATATTACTCTTTTAAGCATGTTTGTATGACATTCTCAGTAGACAATTCATTATGTCATAGTCAGAGACATATATGAGTGACAATATGTCACATTACATGCAGGTTTTACAGGTAATTGTTGGATGCTTTCCACTGTCTTCCCTCTGGCAGTGCCCCAAGGACTTTTGTCCTCTCATGCATAGAGATCATATTTTGATATATATATATATATATATATATATATATATATATATATATATATATCTCACACAAAACACCTAAAACACCACAAAACACATACACACCTCTC
>JBAMHV010000019.1:3948125-3959377 GCA_037177535.1 Pseudomugil gertrudae
CCCCCCCCCCCCCCCCCCCCCCCCCCCCCCCCCCCCCCCCCCCCCCCCCCCCCCCCCCCCTCTCCCCCCCTCCTTCCCCCCCCCCCCCCCCCAAAAACTAGAGAAGTGCAAATTATTTCTTTTGAAGCATAAAAAAGAGTCATCCACTTTTTCCAAAATGATTTCCCTGAAAATAGGAAGCTCTTGAAAATACCATCATAATATTATATTATCATTTAACAACCTCCGACTTGCATCAAAGGAAAGCTGCTGGACCTACTTAAGAGGTTATGTCTAATTTCTGTCAACTAATTTCAAATCCCCCAGTTAGAAATTACATTAAAATTAGAAATTGGTGGAGTAATCATCAGCCCGTCCGTAACTCTCACCTCAAACAATGCCAAGAGAAGTAGCTGAGCTGAGTCATTTTGAGTCCTGTTCGCTAATACAGCCTGTGCAATGCAAGGGCAACATCTCAATCTCTTACCTCATTAAGCTGTATAATGTGCAATAAAATTCTCATTTCAGGCACAGATGCTGAGAGTTCAGTCCAATGTTACTCTCAGTGGCGCTGATGGCAAAATCACTCATGGGTAGCAGCAGGTGTTATGTCCGAAAAGCAACACAGAATGTGTAAGACCATGAACTTTAATCTAGAATTGGTGTTAACTTCTGCATAATTGCTTGTCATTTACATCCATGATATGCCCTGTGAATGTCGATCATCTACATACAGTAACACATGTGTATCATATCACATAATGGCCAAAAGGGGCATCCCCAACAACATAAGCTAAATTCTCCATAATTGTGAACTGCGTTATGGTGAGTGCTAATGCAATGTCTGAATACATTTCAGACAGGTATTTTCTTATGTAACATAATAATATAACCCTAACTTCAAAATGCTACTGTACTGTGGGTTCACTTTAACAAGCCATCCTAATTCACAGGCCAGAATGCATTAGAAGACAAACAGAACATCTCATCCAACCAGTTCCACAAATGCAATTGGACTTTTACAGGTGTTCAACATCAAATTGGATAAGAGAATCTGTTCTGTTCCATCCCCATCCTTTTTGATGAATCATCCTTTTTATATCCCAGTGATGTTAATTACCAAGCCAGATTTTGAATCCCATAGTGACTGCTAAGATTTCTCCAGACAGCTTTTAGTCTAGGCAGCTTAAATTTTCCCTGCTTGCATCACCAAACCTCTCCTTGGGGTTTTGCTAGCTCCAGAAATATCAGGAGGAGTGTCTGTGTTTCTGCTTGGTCAGTCCCCATGATGCTCAGGAGAAATGACCCTGAAGAGATAAAGCAGCCGGACAATGAGCACATCCACCTGGAAAGATGAGATGCTCCATCACAGGGTCCATAGTTACAAAGATGTCAGTAGTCTCCCAGGTGAGCTAAGCTTACGAAGTGCTATATTCTCAGTGGCATTTCCCAGATACAGAAGACCTTCTGGCACAGTTACTGCAACAGACTGCAAGCTCTGGTTTTATTTCAAGGCCGAAAGTAAAACTGTGCTTAGTAAACAATATTGTGCAAAGTGTGTCTGCCATAGTGTCATTATGTGCAGCACCTTAAAAGAATAACGAGGACAGCAGCAATAAGAACACCTGCAAGAATCAGTAGCATAACCTTTAGAATAACAATCAAAATACAAATGATCAAGTTGTCTTTAAATTTTTGTCATTATTACTTTTATTGAATAAAACCTGAAAAAACGCAATTGCTGAACTGAGTGAATTGATTAAGATGTACAGATAATTGATTAAATAATCTATTGTTCCAAAAGTTTACTAATAACAAACACATTTCTTCTAATCCTGAGCTACATTACTCATATGCCCTGTTCTATCTGAGCCACATCATATGATTGATATTGTATGTTGAAAAAAAAAATCATGTCAAACATCCCTAAAAATTTGTTAAAGGGAAGTAAAGACCTCATATTTAAAAAAACATGGGACATTTTCTAACACTTGTTGATGGGATGGGTCTTTAAGGGTTTAGCCAGAACTTACAACCATTCTTTCCCTTTGTTTCTATTTTTTATTCCTTTAAATGTTAACCAGTGTTCAGTTGGCAAAAAAAAAATTCAAAGTCCAAAAAAAAAAAGAATCTGCATAACATTGTAGTAGTGTAGAACTATATAAATAGTTTTCTCAATTTCAGGTTATAGACGGTTACTGGTGTGAGGGTAGATAAAAAAAAAAAAGATTATTCTGGAGAATTTCAGCTGCTAAACAAATAAACAAAGAAGAAATAAACCAAACAACAAAAAAACACTGATACATCAATTCTGTTAACTCTGCTATCAAATGACTGAAACCCCCGCGAAAAGAAAAAAAGAAGCGGTTTAGGGGCTCTCTTAAAGACATCAAACCAAGAAGGGTAAGGAGGTGACGGAAACTCTCCTTCATACAAAGCTGGAAATCAGCTCTGAAATAGACATGCAGCAAAAAATTGTGCCTGTACAAGGAGTCATCAGAGAGAAACCCTGTCCAAAATGCATAAATATTTTACCCAAACATTACTGTCATCTGTGTATGATCCAAAGGACCCTCTTTGACTGAATACGTGTATGCAGGTCCGGCAAATAACATACTTACCTAAATGTAGCAAAGCTGGTTTGTACAACAATAATCCATGTAAAAGATAATTAATGACCTTTTGATCACTTCTGGCCCACATAATACTTCAAACTGCTATAATTGATCTGTAAGCACCAGACGTAGCCCAGATTAAGGTTTAAATGTGTCTATAATCTGGGTAATGACTGGACTTAACTGACATGAAAATCTTTGAAAATCTGCATGAAGCTCTTTAAAAGAGAGCGTAAGTCCAAGACACCTAAGGAAAATAATCTGAAATAATTCAAATTGAGCTCATTATACTTTCATACATTTGTAGCAACCAGTGCAACCCTTTTGACAGTAATATTTATAGAAATACTTATTTTCTACAACCCTAGCAATTCAAGCTTCAATTCATGCTGTGTTTGCAAATCAATATATTCAGAATACCGCTTTCTAATGCAAACTGGGCAAACAACCAATAAACTCAGTGGATCAGACACAATTTTATAACACACACACACACAAATAAAAACACTGTGCAGTAGATCATGACAAAATTGTACAAAAACTATACAAACGACATGTATACCTTACAAATTAATGCATCAATTAATAAATATTTGAAAAAAATCTATATTAATGTTTTAGACTTAAGTTGTGGTCAAGACATTTCGGAGCCGTTTCCACCCCTCTGCTGAACTAAGAAGGAACTGGTGTTAAAAAAAAGCCTTGCCGAGTGCGTAAATCACACCAGATGGCTCAAGAAGCGACACAAGAAGTAGGTAATCTGGATTTATAACCTTGGACATATGCTGAGTGCAGGGGCATCTGTTGTGATGAGCATGGCAGATATTTTAATGAAGGCAGGAATGTTGTGTTAAGATCCAATACTGAACAGAGACGGGCTGTAAACTTGCTGTATGTTACGTCAAGGTTGCTCCCAAAGCAGTCCTGTGTTTTGGCCTTGCAAATATCTTTGATTCATACTATCAAAAGGAATCCAACCCAACTCTCCTTCTCTTCATGGCTTCTCTCCAAGCATTGTGAGGTGTAAAATGCTAATTCTAATGGCAACAATAATCACAACAATGATCATGCCTGTACCGTTTTTGTGGCTTGGTCAAAGCTGAGGATGTTTCCTAGTTCGTCTTTTTTTATTATTATTATTATTCAACCATGATAAAATAGAAACACGTCAGGTGGTGGTAAATAAGAGGAAAACATGATAGAGAGAGATAAATGACACACTAGGCTGTGTTTTGTCTGTGAAAACTAATGTCAGCTGTTAAGAATGCAGGGCTTAAGACATCATTTTATCTTATGTTCTGCCTTAAAAGTAGTTTTTATTTATTTATTTATTTTTTTGCTACACATTGCAGCTTCTTTGTCCTTGACAACAAAATTGCTGTCAAAGAAGGCATATCTGCCAGGATAATTGCTTTACATATTTATAAGATTCTGTAACTGGTACAATTTGTTTCGATCTCCAGTTTCAGGTCATGATATACAGCCCAGTTAAACAGAACCAGCTGTCTCAGCACCATTTTTGCGAGTAAGTCAAATGCAGCTTTTGCCACAGTAGTGAGTTGAACTGATTTATTTCTCGACGTCACCTAATGTGCCTTTTCTCTCTATAAAGTTACAATTTGGTTTGACAACCGTAACACGTTATCCTTGCACGGAAATGATGGAGAATTTTAGTCATGTCAGACTGACTCTGAAATAGAAACTGAATCTGTGCCTTCCTTATGGAGGTCTTGCATGCACAATAACAATCTGTTCCTAAGACAATTACAAGATACTGTTTGTACATTTTGTTTGATGGCAAGAACATTATTATCCCTTTTAATTACAATAATGTTATTTTGGAATCAAAAAATGGCCTCATAAATGAGTCACTTATCTTAAATCAGCACCTGAACTCTATTTTTGTTCATTTGAACTGTGCTTAAAGCCTAAGCGTTATGAATAATTGCTTGTTAAACAGCTCAGGCACAAACTCATTCAGTTGTTTCCCTACGATCTCATCAAAGGAGGCAACCGCTGCAAACAGTAGTATCCATTTAATGTGTAATTGTTTGATTCAGATAAGGGAGGGGAGTAGCTCAATCAGAACATAGACTCATTAGTGATCTGAGCTGTCTGTGTCAACTAAGTAATTCCCCTACATATATTTATAAAATAATGCATTAAGGCTTGCCTTTTAGTTACCTATAAGAAGACTGCATATTTATTTGAACAAGTATTTAAGTGCCCTGTTTAAATTCATCCTGGATGGACTGGCGACCTGTCCAGGTGTACCCCGCCTCTCGCCCGTTGAGCTGGGATTGTCTCCGGCCCCCCCGCGACCCCGCTCTGGGATTAAGCGGAAGAAAATGGATGGATGGATGGATGTTTAAATTCATACACTCGGGCTGAAATACTGCATAGTGTTGTGCAACTATCATGTGACTTCCCTCTCTTATTTATATATTGCCATAAAATCAGAAAATTGTAAATCAATAATTTATTGAAACATGTAAAAACATACAGACATTAAAGATCTATATAACTTTTACAAGACAGTCTGGTTTCTATGGCTTTTTTTTTTACCCTGAAGGCTCTAATTTTAAAAATATACTTGCTTTTAATAATGCATACATATGTTTACCATGGCTTGCTTTGCATAGCTTGCCTTTGTTTCAATAAATATTTGTGCACATCCTCAGCTATTAATATGATGCATCTGCTAGATGCAATATGGGAGTAAATGCCAGGAGCAGTGAAGGTGCACAAAAGTAAGACACAGTAGAAACAGCCGAAAGTTTCTAAGGTAAGTCAGTACCTACAACGCTGCTACTGTCAAACTTTTCTAGTGGTGATTTCAAAGTTAACAAAACACAGACCTCCTCTGTTTTTCCCATGTTTATTGTTTTGTTAACAACCAATATAGCAGCATTATATGGTCTCCCTTAATGTGGCCCAAAGTGGAACCTCCAGTAACAAGCAAATTACCACAACCATCTGCAATCATCTACAATACATCATGGGATATGCATACTTGGTCTACATGGTTGTTGCTATGGAGCTTTCCCTGGTCAGGATGGTTAGTGGGGGCATGCAGTGTAGCACTGGATGTTGTGTGGACCCTGGCCTGCTCTGATCTGAGCCATTTCTGTGGTGATGCTTACTGTGGTTCCTTGGCGAGGCATCTCCTGATGTGGACAGATCCTTCCAGATATTATTTGCTATGAGCGTTAATCTGCAGACGCTTATCTACACTTGTGTTTTCATATTAAAGTTTCAGTGAAACAGACAGAAACTGGAAGTCAGAGTTTGTGCAAAGAGGGGTTAAAAGTATTTCTAGGTGGGTTGAACTTTGATTTTTTTTATACTTGAGTGTGTGAAGGTTTAATTATATTCAAAATGTCTTTTTATTATGAAAGCACTTTGCTCTGCTTCTGCTTTATAAATACAGTTGGATTTGATGTTAGCAAATGCACTCACAACAGAGGATCAATTATGTAAACATGAGGTTTAAAGGCAAGTATCTTCATCTGGCCTTAGACAAGTTTTTTTTTCCTTTTAAGAAGTCTTCAGCCAAGGTTCCCCAAGCTTCCCTACTGATGACTTTCCAAAACTCTTGTTTGGAAGATGCCTTTTTGTCCAAATGACCCCACATTGTTTACAGTAGGACCAAAGTACAAGAAAGATTTACACTTTTCTCTCCTCTCATTTTTCTTCATGGCTGCTTGGCATCAACCCTACCATGGAAATGATTTCTGATTGGTCAACACAATTATTTTCTTTTGTCCTACACTTAGTTGTTTTGGCTTTATCCAATGTTTCAAGTATCCACAGCACACTGACATACACAAAACATTTGTCCAATACCTCTGAAAGAAAAAAAAACTTGAAACACTCCAAAGTGTCTGTGTTCCTAATATATTTTTTCCGTCTTCATCTGGAGAAAGAGCAACATATGGTCTGTTTGCAGCTAGATATTATGAACAAAGTGCTCAAAGATGTTATTTATAATTTGTTGTTTACTACAGTAAATTGCCTTGACTTGTCATCAATGTGTCATGGATTGGAGCACGGAGGTGAGGTGAGGACCCATTTGCAGGCAGTAAGGTGCAGGAGGCAGCAGGATTGCAGATAAAAAATATTTAACACATAACTACACTACAGACAAAAGACAACAAAACAAAGACTAACCAACACTAATGAACCCACAAAGACAACTGAAAACCCAAGGACTTAAATACTAAATGAACTAAACAAGGACCAGGTGAACACAATCAAAATTAAACACAGGTTTAATCAATGAACTGAAAACAAAGCAGAACAGAAAACCAAAAAAACACCACACACACACATACACAAGTGTCCAAACCATGACACAATGCACAATGCACATGTTCAAGAACAGCAGATAGTTTATATTGCATCTTCATCCCTTATGGTTTCCTTAGCTACAAAAGTTTTGAGGACAACACATACCCCAGTGCTTCTTCATTCACAAAAAGTTATAGCTTTGAATCTTATTGTCCCTTATGGGCCTTGAGAGATGGAATCCTACACTTAGAAACCTTAAGATTTACAGCATATCAGGATTATTGGGACCATTTCTCTTCTACAACACAGCATCCTGATGCAGTGTAAATTAAAGGAGCTGAGTCTGGTCTAAGTGACAACACTTTCACCCTGATAAGTGATTCGAAGATGACAGATCATGAATCTTGACCGATAAATACCCCTGGCTCTATCAGTTCTTCTCAGCCTTCTGCAGTCAGATGTGGTTTATGTGAAGCAGCTACAAGACAAACAAACTTGGACAGGAAAGACTGTTTTACTGACACTAAAATGAGTGTCCCTTTAAAACTCAAAAACTGAGTCATAAATCTTCTAGATAAAGTCATCCAGACACAATTTTGCTGAACTTTATGGACTGATGGTAATTGAGATGGTTTTGATTCAATACGTCTTTTACATTTAGCAATTTATTTGAAGACTGTCTTGTGGAAATTGGCTTTACCACCTGGAGCCTGTCAGATATGCCTCCTTCCTTTCAGTGATGATGAACACATGTGAGTGTGAAACCTGATTTTTAGTCTTTTCTAGCATCCATGTATATTGGATACATGCCTAGGAACCCATGTATTGAGTATCACAGTAGATCCTCCACCCTTTCATACTCTTTTGAGGCAAAGTTAGAGTTGATGAAGATGCAATGAAAGCTGTGTACCTGTCAATCAAAACTTAACAAAAGAAAAATAATGTCCAAACATCATCTCTAAGCTCTTTAACCTTGATAGTGATAATCTCCCTTTGTAATAAAACAATTAACCGATATCAGGACAGTCACAGGCCGTTCACCCTCTGTGAGACTTTTCATGCTAAAAATTGTGTATCCCAATACATTTAGACAAGAGCACGAGTGTTTGACTTATGCATGAAATTACAGTTAAGAGTTGAACATGCTGGCATATGACTGTGTCTGTATTGCTACATGTTGCAATGCTTACCAGATGGCTAAATTAGTGCTTTATTAAACTCAATCCAGTGTCCCCTAAAGAGCCTGACTTTGTATTGACAATTTGCTAATCAAATTAGAAGGTCTATTATGAGCTGAACATCTGGTCTTTGTAATATCACTCATTATTAAGCTCCAATGTGTAGCTATGAGCACACTGTAAAAGCACAAGCCCTTCTAGTTTTTTTTATCCTATTATGGGACATGTGGTTAGAGTGCACAACATGATATTCCTGTGTTTTGCTGTCACTTTGTCTTTTCTTCCTCATCTGATGTCAATACCTTTTACATGCACTGTGCATTTGCAGAAAATGAATACAATATTTCATTTCCTTGCTCACACTGAGGGAGATGGGGCACTTCTACATTATGGTTGGTGAGGTCCCTAGCCCCTCTGAAGGCTTATTATCACTGATGCATAAAATTCAGGGTAATTTGATAAGTCTTTTTTTTTTTCTTTCCACTATGCAGCACACATTTGAAGTGCATTATGTTCAACCCAATCTTCAAATTTTTACTTTCTACATGCAAGCATGATTGTTCCTTCCAGGGGAGAGGTAACAACTCTTAATAGGACACAAAATGTTCCCTTCTCTTAAATAGACATTGACCTCTTTCTGGCTGGGTTTTCGAGAGTTCAGGGGATTTGTTATTAGGATTTTTATCACCCAACACAGTGAAATTTGAGAAATTTGCTAAACATATGTAAAAAAGAAACACACACACATAAACAAAATAGTGTAATCAAAACTACAATCCATTGTATTGTGTGGTTGAATTAATACTTTGTTTGAACCAGTTTAAGTTCCATCATGCAGGGGAGTAGATATTGAAGGCCAGCAAAGTCAGACCTTGTCTTTACCAGACAATACAAAAAAAAAAAATTAAGACAAGCAAACCATTACATCCAGCTCCTTATCTGAAATTTAGCTATGTAACTGATCTGCCTTCATGTTGGAAAAGTATTTTCTTCAGATGACAGCATTGGCTGAACTTGTGATGCCTACCTAAACTGAGGAGAAATTTGGAGTCAAAGGAAAGGAGTCAGCTGAAAAAAGCCATGTTTTCCTCTAATCCTCAAGGGCAAAACCTGTTTAATAGTAACATCTTCAGTTTTGACATTGTCACGACCCAAAAATGTGGCCGTGACAAAAAACAAGAGGGCAGGCAAAACACAAGGTGGATTTAATTAAAATGAAGTTTATTTTAAAGAAAACCAACAGGCCTGCTCAGGTGATCTACCAGCCCCAGCCTGGGAGGACACCTGAGCTCTGTCTGGGGAACCTTAAGTGGGTGGCAGCCAATTCCAGGTGTGGCTCATACCACTGATGTTGGCACCTGTAAGGTACTTAAGACAACGAGGGTGCTGGGGCCGTCACAATATTAACAACTCTATTAACAAACCCTCAACAATCTTTTCACTTGTAAAACCATGTCAGACACTAGTTTAATGTCTGGATAAGAAAGCATACTTGCAAATGCATTTATATGTGTTTAATGTGTGTATACTGCTGTGACATCAAACACATTTCCATTTAGTGAACAAAAAATTATTCCATCTTAAAATTGGTTTTATGCTCAGAAACTGTGAACAGTGCTCACTCACCATAAATAATAGTTTGTAAAAAGCCAGCAGTGCAACGTGGAGATCAGAACTCTGAAAAGAAAATTTGCAGAAGTATCTAGCAGACCCATTATTGGATTTTGTGCAGAAACACAGGGATAGAGAGGTGAGCCATCAGGATCAGTATCTGGAAAGATACTTTACTCTTTTGTAATAACCTTTACTGACACTGATAAACCACTGATACCACAGGCGTGACTCCTTCCTCCCTTGCTTGTTTGATAGCTGCCGAATCTTTGATAGACTCTTCTTGACAAAGTGACTATTTCAATTCAATTCATCCATTATTTTCTATCCCACTTAGTCCTATTCCAAAAATTAGGAAGTGATAGGCCCAATTCAGTTAATATAGGACTTCCTTCAAACAATCGTGCTCTAAACATTTTTAAAGATATAGTTTAACTCAAATCTTGTAAAGTCCAGTTGACTGTAATTTGTTTACAGCCCAGCATAATAACCACATTCAGTTAAGCAAATTTCCGTTTGTGCAACAAAACAAAAGATTACCTGGTTTTGACAACCCTGCATGAAATCTATGTTGATTCAACCCTCTCTATCTTGAGCGCGCTGTCTCCCAGCAAGAGAGGACCCTGGCTAAAACATGTGTGTAGAGTTTGCATGTAGCTTTTGTGCCTGCATGGCCTCTCTCCAGCTTCCTCCTACAGTCCTAAAACATTTTAAGTTGATTGGTGTTTTGACATTCACCCTAGAAATGAGTGTGAGGATGAGTGGTTGTCTGTCTCTGTGTGTTAGTCCTGTGATGGAACTGTGACCTTTGCAGGGTGTACACTGCCTCCCCACTTGTGGCAGCTGGGATAGACTCCAGTCCACCCTGTGACCCATCAGAGTAATACTGTAAGTGGGTAAAAAATAAAGTATGGGTGTGTAGGTTTGAAATTTTGCACAGCTTGGTTCAAATTAGCACTGTTCTTTCTGCCCTGTGGTGATTTTAACTGGTCTGGGATCTGTTACTTATGGTATTTAGACTTATACCAGCTTTATTGTTATATGATATATGATATAAGTGCATACAGAACAAGGTTTTGTTGCAGTGATTCAGCAACAGTGTTAAATTTGGAAAATGTCAAATATGTACAAAATATCAAATAAATGTAAAATTTAAAAAAAACACAACATATATGAAATACTTTAGAAATTTAGTGTAATGTACAGTGTTTAAATGTGTAAAATGTACAGTACAAGTCAGATAAATGTACTATGAGATTAATTCACAGTTCAGGACAATGATGGCTTGAGGGACAAAGCTGTTACAGAACCTGGTGGTCCTTCACATAATGCTGCAGAACCTCTTCCCAGAGGGCAGCAGGGGAAATAGTCCATGATTGGGGTGTGAGGGGGGTCATTGCTGATGTTCTCAGCTCAGGATAAGCGTTTCTGTGCAATGTCCTAGATGGAAAGGAAAGAAGTCCATATTCTCCGCTGTCCTCACCACTCTCCTCATACTCTTTCAATTGGAAGCCCTGCAGGCTCCACACCACATATCATCAGGATATATATATATATATATATATATATATATATATAT
>JBAMHV010000019.1:3977762-3990938 GCA_037177535.1 Pseudomugil gertrudae
ATATATTAATTTCAAGATCACAGGCCATTCAGGAATTGTTCATTATACTTTGACTTTTATGTTTTTTTTTATATGAAATTGATTTGCACTCAAAAGACACATATGGAAGTTTTAGTATAGTTATAGTAAGTATAGCAAGTATTAGTGTTAAAATTGAGTAATGACTCATATTTTTAAATAACTGGAATACTTGCATGTGTGAAGTAGTTATGTCACAAATAACAAGATTCTGTATTTAAACCACCAAAAGTTTGCAGATCACCATGTGTCACAAAAACATACCTGGCCTGCATGGGCATTGGACCTCTTAGGGGGGTACAGCCTTCCTGAATTGGATTCCTTTTATGCATTACATACCATTTTGACTCTGAGAGTTTGTGGGGGTAAAGAAATCAGAAATAAAGTTATTTTTTTATTATTTTTTTATATCATAAGCTGAAGAAAGTCAGTGCTTTCCACATTATAACACCTTGCCTGTGCCTCTGCAAAATGACCAGGAAATGGACTTACATGCAACTTCCTGGTCAGTTTAAACATAACTGATCAGATTTTGCTTATTGGATTGGATCAAATCTTCAATATGGGTTGTTCAAAAGGGAAATAAGGATTCTGAACATTTTATTTTTCCCCAATTTATTTTTGTAATTTTTTACTTTGTAGTCAAATCACTGTTGAAATTTTAACTTTATTGTCAGTTTTCATTTTGTGTTGCACCCCCCTTTTCCCCCTAGACACCTCAGAGGTTGAAACATTTACATAGCTGGTAGCCCACTTTGTTTTAAGTTATAGTTTGAAAATTTGTTGGTCTTGAAAGCTGTAAATTTGGATGGAGGTGATCCAATCTAATATTGCTTTGAAAAACTGAGAAAGAGTAATTCATATTACCAGATCCCAGAGAGCAAAAGTTAAATCTGGACAAGTTTGATTCAGATTAAATCTTTTGAACAACTGCCCCTCTACGATTATCTGAATAAGCCACTAAAGTGCAGACTCTTGACAGGACCATGTGGACATGGGTCAGGGATGAGAAATAATTCATATTGTAATAAAATTGCAAAGCGTGACATTATGCATACACAGTGGGACTATTCTTGTTGTGGCTAAGCAGCGTGTCATCTCCTCACCCGGTGGAGCATAATGGTGGGAATGTGAGGCACTGCCTGTCAGAATACAACAACAAGGTCAGCTGGCGTTTAGCTGCACTGCATTTCTCAAATGCCAGTAAAACACATCCCTCTGCCCTGGATGCTGACCTTGTCTTGTTTAATGAAATGTAGTGGCCATGCGTAACTTTGCAGCCTGTTAAACATCATGTAGACTTGCCTGGAAGTGAAGAGCATCAACTGTGATACCTGTCCACTGGTGTGTGTTACTAACCTCTATAGGAACTGCCTTAAAAATAAATTAAAAAAAAAACCTTAATATTGTTAATATTGTTGTCGTTACTGGATGGCAACGTGCTCCTGTTTTTTTAACCAGTTTGATTCTATAACTAACTGGTGGGCTTGAGACATATCTGTTTGTACCTACATGATGACACTAAAATGTAACTCCTAATAAAAATATAATCCGTAACATTCCTTATTTAGCCTCACTCTCCAGACACATTAAAGTACACTTTATTGCTGAAATACATACAACTACATTCACAAGGTAGTGCAATAGTGGCTTAAGAAGAAATGGGTAGCATTTTGGTAATCACACCTAGCAAAAAGTTAGATTTGCTAAAACGATTAAAGCCCAACAGCAAAAAAAAAAAGCATTAGTTTAATTTTAAATGTTACGCTTTTAATGTTTTAAAGGTTTTTGGACACTAGTGGTCTTTACTTAGATGTAGCATTTCAGAAAGGGTAAGAAAGAGGCTATTAAAAACATTGACTGTTAAACTCATCATGTTAGTTCAAACTAATAAAATAGTTATTTTATTAATAACTAGTAATAAAATAATTACTAACTCCCACTCACTTAGTGCCAGAATCATCTAATTAATACAAACGTCTTTTTGGCTTCTCTGTCCAGGAAATCAACAGTTGACCAGACAGCCAGAAATCAGAAGCTGCTCCCTTGTGCAAGCACTTTTTCTCTAGACTGTGTGAGAAGTCTGATGATGTGATTTTAAGCCATGTTGCATTTAGTAACAGTCAAAATTTGAGTGTGTTTTCCCAGGATAACAATTGACATGCCCTAGAAATACAAACAGTCAGGGGTTAGTAGCGATGTTACTAACAGCTGAGCTGCAGCTCATGTTTCCAAAGGATATCCAAAGTGCGACCAAGCCAACACATGCTCTTTTATAGTTACAGTGTATAAATAGCTGAAATGGTGTCAGTTTTCATTACTGGCTTTGTTGACCTAAATTTGTAAAACAGCTTTCTGAAAAATGCAGAATCCAGACCAGTTCTCTTTATTACATTTTTTATGGGACCTTTCATGTCTTCACATGAGGTGAATCCACTCCTGTTGTAGTTCAACACCCCTAAGTAAAGCACAGACTTTTATTCATGATATCACAGTTCAACAAAACATGTCACATGTATCATAGAAGAAAAAGTTTGTTTTTTTTTTCCAACCAAATTGTGTTACCTTTAGGGCTTTAAATTTAATATTTAAAAGAAATATTACCAGTAATAGTGTGGTGCAATGATTCCCAAGATGTGTTGTCATACATTCATACTGCCCTTTGAGTTGCAACCATACTGCAACAGAGAGACTTTAAAACTTGGGTCTCAAGCCTGGGACCAAAATGAAGAGAATAATCTATCTAAAACAGTGGTAAATTATATTTCACAGAAACCATTCTCTCTCTCACTTGTATCCTCTTCAAAGTATTTGATGATACCAAAATAGTACCTGCCAGTACTTGGATAATGCCATATAGTACCTGATCTGCAGTGACAAAGGACTCAGGGTAACATCTGTCTTCACCCTAGCAGCCTCTATGCTCTTCCTCTCCTCTTTAGGTCACCTCATCATAACCTCATCACCTCTGCTTCTGTGTTGTGTTTAAGATGAAGAAATAAGGTTGAGGCTGAAATATTGCTTATCTTTCAAAATGATCACTGAGCAGTGAATGAACTCCATGTTGCTGAGATGTTACATTGTGCCTTGTTTCACACACAGCTATGGTAGGCGGAGGAAGCAGTTTCTATCCATCCAAAGTTTACTTATATAAATGAGGGTATAGATCAGAGGAATAGAGATTTCAGCACTGATCTGCACTTCACCACTGATCAGTCCTCTCAGATAACCAGTCACATCAAAGTGTGTATCTGTTCTTTGTTCACTTATACTTGCACACCAGCCTAACAGTTATGTGGTGCACCATGAATCATCCTAAACCTCCTAATAAGCCTCTCCAGCATTGGCTACTTTCTTCTATCAATTCATGGAGCCTCACCATGGAAGTAACCAGTGATTGGAGAAGATTCCTCCAAGCAACTGAGTAGAATACACAAGCTGAAAGACTTCACCTTTCTTAGGTTAAGGGTGATGCTCAACAGATACAAAACAGGAATCTTCAGCAGTTATGTTCTCAGCTGAGTTTCCAAGCAATATTTTTTGTACCAGGATGTTTTACTAGGTTAAAATAGTAACTATACTTCCAACAGAGACAGACTTTAAATGACACCCTTCAAACTGACTTGCATTGTTATTATTATTTTTTTTATTTGCACTTAGGAATAACAAAATAAAATAGACAACAAAAGACAAGAGAAAAAAACTTTTAGATTTTCACTACTAAAAATAGTACAATATGTTATCAAAGTTAGCGTAAGTATATCAAATACTGCACTTCTACAGAATGGGAAACATAGAGAAAGAAAAAAATGTAGGAACATAATGGAATATTTTAAAGCATCATTAACAATCCATCACAATAAATATCTTATTTTGTTAGTTGGAGTCTGCTCCAGAGTTTTAGTAGATTTTATTATGTTACTAGGATTGTATTTTTATTTTAATTTGTTGCTTGATTAAATAAAGAGCAAGATAAGATGCATTTCCCTAAGTTTAAACTTTAAAGTAATGTCCTTGAATCAAGTTATTTTTCAAAACTCCAAGATTATGTTTGGGTATTATAAAGCTTAGAAACATAAAACTGGCTAAACAAAAAAATATCCAAAATAATTTACTTGTTTGTTCTTGAGCTTAGCTTTGATAATTACAGCATGGGCAGATCTACATCAATGAAAACATGGTCTTCAGTTTAGACGCTTTGTCATAAGCTGAAGCATTATCACAGAACATCATTTTGTCTATTCTGAAGCTTTCAAATACTATAACACTATATATACTATAATGCAATATTCAAGAGACAGACTAATTTCAATGCAGTCTATTTTACTAGCTGGCTGTTATCTGTTTTACAGTGCTGGTTTTCATTTCTCCCAGCCAGAGCCATCTCACTGCCTCTTATCTGCTCTCTTGTTCTATTCCTTTGACTTCTTCGCTCTGCCAGTAGCATGAGACTCAAGGTTCATAGCTTCTTTTCTCATTTGAAAGCAGTACAACTGAACATTCATTACTTCTGGGTCACGTGAGGGGATTAATAACCTTATTACTCATATTGGACATGCAAAAAACAGAGACCTGACCTTCTTTTAACCTGCCTTCAGCAATAGATGGAGGGTGTCCATTAATTATATTTCATGGATGTTGAATTCACTGTCGGCTCCTGAATTCATTTAGTTTTCTTATAATGTTACTGATGAACACCATTTAGCAAGAAATAGTGCTGATATCCTTGTTTTTTGTCTTTCTCGCTTTTTTAAAAATACATTTAAGTAGAAGCATTACAATGCTTCTGATGAAGAAGAGCAGATCATTTCACTTTTAAGTGTTTGCTATCAAACCTGCATGTTTGTGGCTTTTGACCTTATTCTCAATACCTTAATGTGGAAGAAATAAACATCTCATTCACAAAATAACAGCTGGCAGAAACAAAGTACCTCCCTTGTCAAAACAAATCCTACATGCAGATTTTCCTACATGTTGGATCTCTTTTGACTCATTAGTCATCTTGGAATGTTTAGATAAAACAGTGACAGTTTAAGTGATCAATATAAGCATGAAACTGGCTAAGAGGAAATGTTACAAATAGCTCAGCTGGACACCCCTCAACATAACCCATAAATATCAAAAGGTGTTGATTCAGTTATTTCCTTTTCTAAACACAGTGTTCTTTTCCTCCAGTCTGCCTGTAAAATGTTATGGTTACCTTCCTCCACTGCTTTCCCCCTCTTTCAGTAGAGGTTATATTTTATCCACAAGAGAGCCATTATTTAGCATCTCCATCTCTGCTGTCCTCCTCCCCGCAGCGCTGTCGACTCAGTGCCATTCTCCTTTGTCATTCTAATCTTTTCTTCTGGCATTACTACTTTGTTTTGACCTCCGGCCGCTGGAGTGTCTCTTTGTGTGTGTGCTTGTGTGCATGCAAGTTTGGTTTATAGAATCTGTTTTCATGGCCATCCGTTAAAGGCGCAGGGTAAGGTGGAGTAGTCAAGGATAAGCTGAATTTGTATTCATATTCATAGCCTCTCACTTTGTTTATCTGGAGACGTAGATTTTAAACAAATCCCCTATTTTTTAGAAAATGATGCAACCAAATGATCAATCTTCAACAGGCAATCAATAAGACCATGAAAGTTCACATTGTCTAGGAGTTGTTGAAGAATAGAATTACCCATTTATAAATGTATGGCTCCATTGCCTTGTTTTTGTGTAATATATATATATATATATATATATATATATATATATATATAAGGTTTGGCATATCTGCACTAAACATTTGAACACTGATGGAGGCTGATAGATGATGGCGGAAACGCTTAGAAAATATGACAACATGGACAACATTTAAGAGTTAAATTGTAAAAAGAACATATTTAAACTCATGCCATAAACATATTTTGCTTATATTTAGGAAGTGCAGTTATGTTTTTGAGTATGATTTAACCCCTGGTTATTTTAACCATACCAAAAAAGTAATCCCTTTTATGAGCTTTTTCTCTGACAAATTGACTGTTCACACTTAAAATCTTTTTTTTCTTTCCAAGCAGTAATGTAAATACTGTGAGGCAGAGAATACTTGGTTATTCTAAATGTTATTATGCACAGATATAATAAATGTGTAGGCCTTTGCATTATTACAAAATGTATTATGTATATGAAGCCAAATAAGTTTTCTTTTTTCCATTCAGTGTTAACTGCACTTTTTATTTTCTATAGTATTTCAACAGCTTTTGGGAATGCAGGCAGTGACTGACTGCCAATCATGTCATACTGAAACCCCTTGCTGGAATAAATCCATAAACACTGTTATTTTTTATGCAAAATAGTCTGTATTATTTATCTTTCTGTCTATTTGTTTATTTATTTTTCCACAGACTCATTCAAGTGATGTCTTTCACAGTTACACAGTGTGCATAATATGTATTATTGATTTATGTCCTTGACTAATACTTAAGGGT
Source organism: Pseudomugil gertrudae (assembly GCA_037177535.1). Taxonomy (NCBI): domain Eukaryota; kingdom Metazoa; phylum Chordata; class Actinopteri; order Atheriniformes; family Pseudomugilidae; genus Pseudomugil; species Pseudomugil gertrudae. The sequence goes on from JBAMHV010000019.1 coordinate 3,984,236, forward strand.
GTATTTAAAAGGTTCAAATGGTTAAATGGTTGTAAAAATAACTTAAATAGGAAACATAAACATCACTTAACTACTAAATACTTAATGTGTGGCTTATTTTAATATATCTTGATTCATCAGATTTACTAAATCCCGTCAATGACTTTTAAAAAATTTTTTAAATAACCCAAAGGGAAAATGTCTGGTTTAAGGATGGATTTAGCTGTCAATGTTGGTATTTAAATTCTGTTGAACCATGAAGTTGATTTCTTCAACATTCTGGTCATGTTTTAAAAATTGCACATTAAGAAAGCAGCAATCAGTGTTGGTCATTGTCATTAATCCTTACATTAATACAAAGTTCTTCTTGTAATGGCTCTAAGAATTTAGCTCAAACAGGAAAATGTATATCATTAAAGCCCTCTGTAGGCTTTCACAATAGTGTGTGCTACTAAAAAAATAAATCTAAATCACACCTAGGTGTAGAATAGGAGGATTGTACAGTTTCAATTGGATCAGCACAGTACTTCAACACAAGGTGGTGCATATAGAAGGGGGTAAGGGGGGGGGGGGGTTACTTTGGTACCCAGGAGCCACAATCCTGCTAGTGTTGGTAGTTTCTCTGCTGCAACATTTACAGAGTTTGACATCAAGTTCTGCACAAGTATGCTAATTACATATGGCTTTACATCTATGTCATTACTGAGAGAAGCATATTTATTAAATTAAGAGAGTGCATTGATCTGATCGCTGGTACATTTCTTAATGTAGAAAGTGTTGGTCTGATTGCGGGCACATGAAGGCACCACAATGATAGTGTGAAACCCCACCTCGCCACTCATCTCTATATCTGCGATGAAAATGCTTGCTCTTCCTGTTCAGTGCAAGCAGCAACATTGGACAAAAGTGAAGCTAATAAGGAAGTGGGGGAAAAAATGCAGTTCACCCCTCATCTGCTAGGGGCTGGCTCAACTCCCATGTTAAAAAAGGCCAATTTTACTGCAGAAATAAACCTGGTACCAAAAACCATTTTAGGTTTAAAACGTCAAATCTAACTTTATGATAACATTGAGGGAGGTGATTTTTTTAACTCCTCTTTTTTATGTAATTTATTCTTGAAATTATGCATAATTAAAGGTGTATCTATTTGATTGACATGCATCAGAAGCACTGTCGGCGCTAGCGTTGGTGGCTAGCTGCTTGCTACTTTTTGGTTTACAGGAAGCTGCTATCTCATTAAACCACTTTAACCATTTTGTTTTAACTGAACTTCATTCAGTTCATTAATTGCACCAACCATTGCAGAAACTTCTTGTCCAGTTTTTTTTCAGTGAGTGTAATTATATATATATATATATATATACATACTCCAGCCACCCAACAACACCCTATTCCTCATCCCCATCTACATACCCCCCATTGCCACGTGCCACACACCCACCCTCCCTCTCACACTCGAACATACACACACATATGCTTGAACACAGCTGTCTCCTTCTTGTCTATGCTCACCCACCTACATCCCCCCTCCCAACCCTCATCCCAAGTGGGCAAGCGGACTAAAGGCACCCCCCTCCCCCACAGCCACCCACATGTAGAAAGCCTGGTGCCCTCCAAGGGCCCGCAACACACCCCCATTGGCCTGTTCTGCTTTGTTTTCAGTTCATTGATTTCACCTGTTTAATTTTGATTGTGTTTACCTGGATCTTGTTTAGTTCAGTTTGTATTTTAGTCCTTGGGTTTTCACTTGTGGTTGCGGGTTCATTAGCTTTAGTTCCAGTAGTCTGGGTAGTACCTTTAGTCTTAGTTTTTGTCCATCCATCCATTTCCTACCGCTTGTTCCCAAAGCGGGGTCACGGGGTGGCTGGAGCCGATCCCAGCTGTCAAAGGGCGAGAGGCGTGGTACACCCTGGACACGTCGCCAGTCCATCTAGGGCCTCTTAGTTTTTGTTCAACCAATAAATAAATTATTTTATCTGCAATCCTGCTGCCTCCTGCCTGCAACTGGGTCCACACCCCACCTCCGTGCTCCGATCCGTGACAGCGGGAGCCTCATATGGACACATAACACAAATCAAGACAACTGGCAAAAAAACACCACACTTAAAGTGACATTTGCAGACGAGTCAACCAGAATTTAATGCGAAGGTAAGAATGCTAACGCTATGTTGAGTTTCGGTGTGCTCATTCAAAGTTAAAGTTTGTTTTAACTTTACTTTGTCAGGAAAAAAGTTACACTTTTTTATTTGCTATTTGCTTTGCAGCCGGCTATGGCGCATGTAGTACAGCGAGTCAATTCCTAACCGGCAAGTTAGCAGTTCAAATCATGTCTTTGGCGTCCACATGTCGAAGTTTCCTTGAGCAAGACACTGAACCCCCAGTTGCTCCCGGTGCTGCGTCACCGGTGTGTGAATGTGTGAGTGTTTGTGTGAGTGTATGGGTGAATGTGTCGAATAGTGTTAAAGTGCTTTGAGTGCACTGTTGTGTAGAAAAGCGTTACACAAGTACAAGACCATTTACCATATTTTTCATAATTTTAAAAGGCCTATATGAGCTTTTAACCTTCTACTAGTGTTTTTTTTTTTTTTAACATGTCTTGTCCAGCATTCAAGCAGGCAGAATGGTGGTCTGGCTGTTGTATTCAGCTGAGCAAATTCGCTTTGTCAAGAAGATCTTCATGTATATATGTATATAAAGAGATAATCAGAATTTTGTATTTATTTATTTTATTATTATTTTAAATGAATACCTGTTGCTGGACCTGACCGGAAAAGACAGAAAAAAAGAAAAGGGAAAGTAAACACAACCCAGATTGAAGAAAAGTAGACACCACAAAAAGGAAGAAAAAAAAACTGCAATCCAACCAGATACAATTCCATCTTCTACACCTGTATATAAAATTTCATGAGATCCCACAGAGTCATAACTCAGCAACTGCCAAGAGCACCAAAAGGGTACAAGCATAATACATTTAAAAACAAAAGGACAAAAAGCAAAAACACACATGCCGACAGACATGATAAAACATACCAAAAGAATAAACTAACTCAGATCTGAAGTATTCTCGCACAAGAAAACATGTCTCTTTATGAACAGCTCAGTGAGCGTGTGATCATGCAGAGCGTACAGGGTGAAAAGTGCTTTAAGAAAAGTGATCAAGCCAAGACGGCCCCCTCTACCCGAGGGGTCAGAGGCAGGGTAGGACCATCGAGACCAAGGCAAACGGCAGTCAGCCCCGAACAAGGACCCCAGCCACCCCCACCCAGCAAACCCTGAGCCAAACCCAGCATCTGCCCAGGAGGCGGCAGAGGGAGGTCCCAGCCAGAGCCCCCCACAGTCAGGGGGAATGGGCCCCAGCGGGTTAGCTATGGTTAAAATAATGACTGCTTATCATATGTAAGTTTCTTATAATGTAAAAGCATCTGCCAAATGAATGTATAGTAAATATAGTAAATGAATGCCTGGCAACATGAATGAACCAGCTCCTGAGGGATGGGACTCACCCTGAATGGCTAACCAAGGGACGAACAATCCTGGTACTGAAAGACCCCCACAATAGAGCAGTCCTATCCAACTATCAGCCAATAACCTGCCTCTCCACGACATGGAAGCTCCTGTCAGGCATTATAGCGGCTAGGGTAAGTGGGCAGATGGATCAATACATGGCAGAGACACAGAAAGACATAGGCAAACCAAAGGAGCCAAACACCAGCTGCTGGTTGACAGAACTTTCGCCCAAGACTGCAAAACCAGACAAACAAACCTGTGCACTGCCTGGATTGACTACCGGAAAGCCTAAGACTCAATGCCACACACATGGATCCTAGAATGATTGAAGCTGTACAAGATCAATAGCAGCTTAAGGACCTTCTTGCAAACTCAATGAGGCTGTGGCAGACCAACCTGGAGGCAAACTTCCTGCCAATTGCACAAGTTTCCAACAAATATGGCATATAACAAGGAGATGCCCTGCCCCTGCTGCTGTTCTGCATAGGCCTGAACCCCCTCAGCCAACTAATCAACAAAACTGGCTGTGGATACCGACTCAGGAATGGGGCTACCATAAGCCACCTCCTGTACCTGGATGACATCAAGCTGTATGCTAAGAGTGAGTGGAACTTTAACTCACTGATCCACACCACCAGGATCTACAGCAGGGACATCAGAATGTCATTCAGACTGGAGAAATGTGGGCGGATGATAACAAAGAGAGGGAAGGTAATCCATACGGAGGGTGTTGCACTCCAAGATGGCAGGACAACAGATGTGGAGGAGAGCTACAAGTACCTGGGCATACCACAGGCGAATGGCAACCATGAAGAAGCCACAAGGAGAGCGGCCACAGCTAAATACCTGCAGCGAGTAAGACAAGTACTGAGAAGTCAGCTCAATGGCAAGAACAAGATTCGAGCAATTAACAGCTACGCCCCGCCAGTGATCAGCTACCCTGCTGGGATTATAAGTTAGCCAAAGGAGGAAGCTCAGACCACAGATGTCAAAACATGGAAGATGCCCACCATGCATGGAGGGTTCCACCCCAAGTTCAGTGTCCAGCGACTATTACACTAAGCATAAGGAAAGAGGCAGAGGACTAGTGAGCATCAAGGCCACTATCCAAGATGAAACATCCAAGCACCACGAATACATCAGGAAGAGGGCACCAAGGGATGAAGCACTTAGTGAATGTCTCAGGAGTCAGGAGGAACACAAGCTGGAAGAACCATCATGGGAAGGAAAACCCCTGCATGGGATGTACCACCGGCAGATCACCGAAATGGCCAATATAAACAAGTCCTATCAATGGCTGGAGGGGGCTGGACTGAGGTACAGCACAGAGGCACGAATCATGGCAGCATAGGAGCAAGGCCTAAACACAAGAGTGGTCGAGGCCCAGATCTAACTATACCAGGCAGGACCCCAGGTGCAGACTGTGCAAAAGAGCCCTTGAAACAATCCAGCACCTCACAGCAGGGTGCAAGATACTGGCAAGTAAAGAATACGTGAACCACCATAACCAGGTTTGTATTCAGGAACATCTGTGCAGAATATGGACTGGAGACCCCCAAGTCCCTGTGGGAAACACCTGCCAAGGTGGTGGAGAATGAGAGGGCTAAGATCCTCTAGGACATCCAGATCCAGACGGATAAGATGGTGGTGGCCAACCAGCCGGACATAGTGATCATGGATAAGCAGCACAGGAAAGCCGTAGTGATCGATAGTAATCTTGTCCATCCGCAATGATGGAAATATCAGGGAAAAGGAGCATGAGAAACTGGAGAAGTACCAAGGCCTCAAGGAAGAACTGGAGAAGGCCTGGAGGGTGAAAGCAACAGTAGTACCCATAGTAATCGGAGCACTGGGGGGTCATGTCTCCCACACTGTAGAAGTGGCTCCAACAGATACCTGGAGAACATCAGACATCTCCGTCCAGAAGAGCACAGGCCTAGGAACAGCTAAGATACTGCGTAGGATCCTCAAGCTCCCAGGACTCTGGTAGAGAACCAGAGCTTGAGATGAACAGCCACCCACCCTACCCAGGGAGATGAGAAGGGTGAGAGAAGAGTTTTTTTAAAAAAAATTATATAGCTATATATTCTATTATAATTTCATAAACATTTCTTTTAATCCTCTTGGTGCCAAAGTTGCAGGATTGCGACAAGCAACATTGCTGAATAAAACAGGCTGTATCTTTTATTATGGTGCCAAATCTTGTTACTACTTTTCACCAGGAATTATGTGTGCTTATAAGTAAGCTGAGTCGAGGGAGGGGTGTCTCGCTGAGTCGAGGGAGGGGTGTCTCTCATAACACCACAAATATGGGTGAATGTAACAGCTGAATGAATACAACTGCAGTTGTCATGGCAACCGCAACAAGGCCGCGGAAAAAACACACTGTGAAAGCCGGCAACGGTGACATCATAATATGCAAAATTAGATGAATAATTTCACTTCCATCACGGACTTTAAGTCATACTGAACAATTTTATAATTGACTGTATACCTTTATCTCAAACTACCTTCAAGTCATAACCTTTTGAAATCTTGATATCAAAATTTTATATTTTCCACGTAAAGGGTTAAGTTTTTGTCAGTGACTTATTTAGATTTCATAATGCTCTTAGAATAAAGACATTAATACACACTTTACCTGCATGAGAGTATGCAGGTACACTTGGCTTTTAGGGGCAAAACGTGTCATACTACAAACCAATGGTATCATATCAACAATGGGCAGTGGGCAATCATTTTTGCCCACTGTCAGTTTGTTCGTGATTGATTTATATTCTGAAAATCATGGCAGATTTAAATCCATACAAATAAACTGAACTATGACAGCATAAAGCACTAAGAGCAAATACAAATATTGTGACCGCAGCTTGGTCATTTGAGGCCAAAAGCAATTTAACCTTTGGCTTTATTCTGCACACGATAAGCTTTCATTTTAAAATGAAAGTTTAACTGAAGTGATGTTAAACTTTGGAAGGCAGTTTTTATCAGATGTGTTTTATAACATCACCAACAACAGGTTAGCAGCAACCTCTAAAGCAGGGGTGTCAAGATTCAGTCCTCGGGGCCAGAATCCAGCACGTTTCGTTGTTTACCTGCATTAACACACCTGATGCAAATCAAATAGATCAGTGTTTCTTAAACTTTTTCAGTCTAAGGACCATTTAACCTTTACAACACGAACTCACGGACCACCTGACTCTAAACATCCCAGGAA
>JBAMHV010000019.1:4021087-4036426 GCA_037177535.1 Pseudomugil gertrudae
AGTCCCAACACCATTGTTTTACCTCCAACTTTTTCCTATGGCTCGGACTTATTGGTTTAATATATCTCTTTACTCAGAGCAGAACCTCAGTAATGAAATCTGTGCAGCATACCACAGTTTATACTATCATCATCATCCATAGCAGCTGGTAAAGGTCTTGCTTTTTCATTCATTTTTTTCCTGCCCCTTCTGGTTTCTCTCATGGGTCCTGACAGATAGCTGTGTCCACTGCCACAGAGCCAAATGGGGTTTAAAGTATCTGATTGGTTCAGCCTGGTGTCAGTTAGAGCCAATAAGTGGCAGATCAATGAGTTTCAAGGGTCAATGGTCAGTTGGTCCAAACAAGAGGAGCAGACAGCAAACAAAGAAACAGTTTCTACACCTAATCCAGCAGAAGTCAGTTCTCTGCTAGGATGAATGAATTACTCAGCTAAACAGATAGTGACGTCCCCATCCGGTATTCCCAGGACTTTGGCCTTGTATGTTTGGAGGCCAACACTGGTAGCAAAAACCAATACAAGTCACTGTATATCAATACTGTTAAACAAAGCAGTTTAATTAGGGTGCCAGTCTACTGAGTTATATGAACCAGTCAGGCCAAAGACCACACTGGCCCTCATGCCCATTATGCCAGATGGAAGTTTGTCTCTGGCTGGAACTATATGTCACCAATCATGTCGCCAAAAAATAAAAAAAATTTCTCTTCTGATTGTTCAGAATTTGTATGGCAAAAGTGATAAGTTAACAAAAGGAAAAGGAAAAAACACACATTTGATTAATACAATCTTTAACTTTTAAGTCAGAAAAAATTGGGCTTTAACACAGCACCACATTGTTTGTGTGTAAAACCTGAAAAGTCAATACAATCCTTTTTAGGAAATGTATAGATATGTGTGTGTGTGTGTGTGTGTGTGTATGGATGTATGTATACCTTCTGTGTATGATAATGTCAAACTAACAGGCCGTTCCTATGTACCATTGCTCATTATAGTGCCTCTGAATTCCTTTATGCATCATTTTCCATGTAAACAACACTGTTTGCGTCCCATTTGAAAAACCTTAACTTTATTTCATTCTGAATCATCTCCTTTGAAAATCTAGCTTAGTTGACAATCTTGGATCAGAATTCAATCTCAGTGAAACCCAATACTTTATGTGGGAGCACCTCAACACCCAGTCTCACAGAAATGTTACGCAATCTTTGTTTTTACTTATTATCTTTTCTGTTCCATCCATTGCTCTACACCTACTGCATTATAAAAGAAAAAAAGTCAACTAAAATCAACTTAAAGCTACGCCACTGTGTATCAAATCAATTCAATCCCCTCAGGCTGGGGTTGCACATCAACCTGTGACCGCATATTGCTTTGTGTGTTCAAGTGAGTGTCTGTGATAAAAACAGGCATCCCTGTTATGCTACAAAAATCTTAATCAAAGTCAATGTTTTTAGATAGGTTTTTCTCCCTTATGTTTCTCTTTTTATTATGTTGCAGTATTTGGGAGGGGGAGAAGTCATACAAGACCAAATGTAGGAGTTCCGAAAATGTTTCCCAAAATCAAAGCAGCCTATAAAGCCAAACCTAATCTGCCTCTAAATATGCTTCTGTATGACAAACCACCACATCCAAGTTCCCTTCAAGTACCACCAAGAGTTCAGTGATTCAAGTCTAATGGTAAGCTTCATAGATTCTCTTTACGAGTGAATAAAAACAGAGCAGCCTCTGGAATAGGTGAAGGCTGTATGCATGTATTGAGAATGGAGAAATTATCAACTCACAAAGGAACATTAAACTTTATTGCATGCCAAAGAAGTACGCTCCAACAATTTCTGAAGGAAACCCCTGGTGTCTTAAGACAACCAGATATTTTACTTTAGTTTCCAACTGCTTCAATGAGCTACCATAACAACAGTTTCACTCAGTCTGAGCAACAAGAATCAAAAAGGGTAAATTATGCTGTGAGATGGGAAGCGGATCAACCACGTGACTTTAAAATATAACAGCTGCCGTATGTTGCACATAGCACAAAGTGTGAATCTTTAGAACGTAAAGTAGCACTTAGCTTTGCACTCACCTTACCTGTGCATCTCGATGTAGGTTCCAGATGGGTAATTTACAGATGGCTGTTACCTCAGGTTGTGGATGATGTGCTGGAGAGCATGCATTAGGAGGTAGCAGCAGCTAAGCTGTGAGAGGAAGGCGACTGGAGGTGGGTGGGGGGTGAAGGAGGAGGAGGGAAAAGGCGCAAATGCTGAATTATGGATGTAGAGGGGTGAGGAAGGGAATCCTCTGCCCCCTAGATCGCAGAGCGTGAATCATCCTCGGCATGGATCAAATGGCATAGTCCACTGAAGGGCTGTGTCGGTGTAGTGAGCAGAGCAGAGGGTATCTGCCGAGAATGGGATGGGATGTAATGGTTGGAGGTGGGGGAGAGTTATGCTATATGGGAAGCAGTACGGCAGAGGAGTGTTACAAATATTATGAGGAACCGCTTTTCAGCTTAAGCAGGGAAATATATTTTCCTTCACTTTCTCTTCCTTTTGCACTTCATCCCTGCATGTAGAGTAAATATCAAACACCTCCATTCTGTCCATGCGCTAAATGAAGCTAATTATTCATCATTTATTCTATTTCACTAATTAATAACTAGGATTATTCATGTAAATACAGCATCCTCTTCAGTGACATGGTCTTTAGAGATATAGATTATTATTCTGTAGTTTTATCCAATGTTATTTCCATTCCTACAAAAGTTGAAGCACAAAGTAAAATTTCAAACCATAATGCAATAGCTAGCAAATGAGCTAAGTAATAAGATATTATATTTAAATAATACTTTAAAATGTATCCGATGTTAAAAGTGCAATATTTTACTATTTCATGAACTGCAAAGTATTCATGTCAAATTTGGTGGTACACACACACACACACTTAAAAAGGGTGGAAAACACAAGGGGCAATGGTTTAAATATAAAAGAACATAAAACAAAACAGATGTAGAATTTTGTACCATTTTACTTTTACATACATGAATAATGCACTCTCTTTAAGAGCCCTGTGGTTGTGTGTGTCCTCATCATGCCTGACTGAGCGGATTTTGTAAATTGTTTTCTGCCGACATGAAATGCCTTTAAATTTATCAGGAAGAATACAACAGCATTAGAAGGTTCATTCAAATGTATGTTTCTGGCTGCAGAGTAATAAATATGCTCAGACATGCTCCTTTTTGACATTTGTAATACCCTCATGTACTCTGGAGTGAAACATCTGTATTCATAACTGAAATGCTTTAAAATATTTGATGAGAAATTTGTGCTTCTCAGTGCCGGGAAACTATTGGATTTCCCATCATTTTCTGTATTAAACAGCTGAGTGTTGTAGCTGGAATGCTACAAATAAGTGGAAAGAAAAAAGGCCACACATTGTTATAAAAAGACAAAACAACTGTAATATGCATTGACTTTTCAAAGTGCTAAAACTAGTTTCCATTCCTAATTTCCTTAAGGTTTAGATAGATACACAAACGATTATTGTTACACAAAAACTATTAATGGAGCTCTAATTCGCTAGGTTGTTTAATACAAAACTCCCATGATATGCATTCTTTTCTAAACACATTTTAACTTCCTTTTTCTTCTGCAGCTCGTATCAGCCTGGCATCAGCCTCATCTAATAAAGAGCCTGAGTAGATATCCATTAAAAGGTCCTCAAACATCATCTACTCCTTCCATATCTAAGTCTATAACCACAAAATCTGTAAATGGAGCATCACTCAAAGCTAATTTGTCTTTTTCAGACCCTTGAGCTGAATTCTCCCATGTTGAGCAGCAACTTCTGCACTTCACACGTCATCTAAACAAACCCACTTTAAAAAAAAAGGGTGTCTGCTGTCTGTCCCACCCCAGACGAAAAGTCACGTGGTCTGCAACTTGACACCACTCAGCTCTATCGTTTCAGCATTAGTTACATTACACTGCATTACTGGGCAGCTTTACTGCCTCTGTGTGAAAGCCAAATTCACAGCAGAATAAAATGAACTGGTTGAATCATTTCCTGCATTGATTGAAAGCTACAGTGAGATATATGATGATGATGATAGGCAAGCCGTTGCTGGGAAGAGGACAGAAAGGGCACAGCATTGTGTAGACAGGGTGGAAGGTGTAAATCTTTGGACCACTTGACCACCGTTTATAAAAAAAATAATCTGGAAATGTGTTGAAAATTGAATGTATAAGTACACATAATGTTTTGTTTATTTTGGTACTTATGTAGACATGTTTAGCGACATCCATCCATTTTCAACCGCTTGTTCCCAGAGCGGGGTCGCGGGGGGGCTGGAGCCTATCCCAGCTGCCTACGGGCGAAAGGCGGGGTACATGGGGGACCCTGGACAGGTCGCCAGTCCATCCAGGGTGTTTAGCGACATGTATGAATATATTCTTTAATGTAAAAACAACAGAGAGCAATTGTCTAAGTGAAGTTTTGTTAACTTTCTGTTACCATGAGGCAAGACAAGAGATATGCTAATTGTCCTATGTGGTTGTGATTTGTTGGCAAAAACAATAAGAAATTATTTTAATGTCCAATTCAACAATAAAAAACACAGATAAATGTATATTATACCATATAATCTATGATGTCTTTTCAAGTGTATGTCATTGTATTGACGGATCAAGGCAGCATTTTTCTCTCCCTCTGAGCCTGTTCTCAGTGGTGCGATTGAGCTTTACACCTATGTTTTCATCCCTGTTAGGTTTCTGCATTGTTGAGCCCATCTTCCACTTCTTCTGTGTTACCTTACTGCAGCTCCTTCTCCTATCAATGTCAGCTCTGTCAAGGGAGGTGGGAGCCTGTGATGGCTCCTCTGCTGCCTGGCCCAGCCATGCGTCTGTAATCAGTCTGGCTGTTGTGGTGCTGATTGGTGCTCCAGTGTCGGGCCCTGCTGTAGGTGAGTGATCAGCTGCTTTCTTGGATACACAAGTCTGTTGTTGATCAATTGCCCCATTAATCCAGCAGCAGAATGGATAATGCACAGCTAGAGGGAATACACACACAAGCACCGTGACACAGGCACATGTTCTTGCTTTGCACCTCTTGTAAAACAACCCCCAAGGTTGTTTTGGAAAGAAAAAAAAGAATTATTGCATGGATGATGTCCTCCACAGCCATTTGCATAATGCTGTACCTATTTTGGAGATTAATATTACACCACAAAAAAAGAAGCAAGAGATCCCACTCTGCTGATGCAGTGGGGTATAATGCACTAAAGTTAATGAAACAATCGTTCAACTCATGTGGGAAATGATAACTTGGAACCAAATTGATTTCCATAAAGGTTTTGAAAATGTCAAAACAAAACCTGCAATTATCAAGAGCCACTTCAGCTCCTCTGTTTGTGTAAACCGTGTAGACATGAGTGGTATATAACACATCTTTAGGTTGCAGATGAACCGGAGGAAGGTTTTCAGCTCAGCTGGAGTCCAGCTGTGTAAAGCCTTCACTCTTTTCACAATCACGGGTAGCAATGCACTTCTATAACCTGTATGTTGGCCATCCAGTGTATGATTAATACAACAAAGAATTATTACAAAACATTTTTAAAGCTATATAACAATGTTCACATAAACTTTAAAAGGCTGAAATTTAGATTCTAGATACCATACTCTACTGCTTTATTTTGTACTGCTAAGCTACAGCCATGGCTGCTGCTGACTGGAGGCAGTTTGTGTGTTTATGCTCAGTTCAACGTCTCTACTCGTGTGCCTGTAAAACATCATGTGGTTCAGAAAATCTTTTACACCTCCTGTCATATGGTGGTCCAGAAATGAAAGATGAGGTGATGAACACAAAGAGAGCTCTTGAAAAGAAGAAAGAAAAAGAAATCTAAAATCCACAAAAAGATGGTTGGTGACAAACGCAATTCTAAAAATAATAAAATAATATTAAAATCACATAAAAAAATCAATTATATAAAACGAAAAAAAAGTAGTTTAAACACAAAAAATAAAACATAATATTAATTTGAGCAACACAGCAAAGCAAAACAGTCTTGCGTAAAATAAAATGCATCGCACAGTGTTTGGAACACATAAAAACACATTTCAGAAGAAAAAAAAGGTTCTTCATAAATTTTTTCACAAAATAAAATGTACATTTTTAGCACTTCAGTCAGATTTAAGATACTTCTTAAACACACTGATTTTGTGTTATCACACAGAAAATATAGTTATTGAATTATTATTTTTGGATTATGAATTATTCTTGTTTTGTTGACATTGAAAAAAAAACAAATGTCTGTATTTAGGTTGGTAAGGTAAAAGGGGGTAGGTATGACATCTACTCCCTTTCTGTTGCAAACACCAACTGATTTCACAGCTGTACTGATAACAGCAGGGTTCTTGTGACAAAATAAAACATTCATTTATCAATTCACTCCACAGTGTTTAGCGTATATGCTGCAGTTTTCATAACACTTCTGATGACAAGATTTTATGAAAATTGCAGCTCATGCAATGTAACCGCGTAGCATTGTTTTAGTTTTTACTTGCCACAGCACTTTCTCCCTAATTTCCTTTTCCAATTCATTGTAAAACTCTGCATTTTCCAAATGTTTACTACTGCGACATCTTAACTAGTTACATAACCTATTACATTACGTTCGGGATGCATAAATGCAGGGGAAATGTGTTTCCATTACACTAGGGTTACTCAACTTGGTCCGACTAGAGCTGCAATCCAGCAGGTTTACTGTGTGTTCATTCTGTAGCAAATTAAATGGCTCTTACAACCTCTCATATTCTGGACAATGATTAAAGTCAGCTGTGATTAGGAATGGATACATGAAAAACCTGCTGAATTACAGTCCTCATCTGATTAAATTGGGTATACCAGCATTACACTTTTGCAATATATTTCTATATCGAAACATTTGAAGAGAAACACCTCATAAGAGCATAAAAAGCATCTTGGCAGGAAGTGAAAGCTTTATTTTGAAATTAGGTGTTTCCATTACTGGATTTCAATTGCAATATTTAGGTTTTGCACAGTTCTAGGTTTGGAAAAACAACTATAAATTGCTTTAATTGTGTTCTCTGGTGATTCTTTAATCAATAATAGAATAGAATAGAATGCCTTTATTGTCATTATACACATGTATAACGAGATTAGCCATCTCCAGTCTCAGTGCAAAGGAAGCAGTATAGAAGATAAACAAGTAAATAAAAAAGATCTAGGGTATAAAATATTTACAGACTAAAAACAGATGTGCACACTTGAGTCGTTTGCCGATATAAATATGACGTATATGTCTGAAAAATATATTGCACATACAAAGTATTATTGCATGGATCATGATATGTTGTACAAGTCATGTGACAGGATATGTTGCACATATGTTGTTAGTGTTAGTGTATTTATATCTAATATATAGTAGAAATGGCAGTTTTTTGGATCCATCAGCAAATTTCTTTTAATTCTCTCCTTTTGTCAAGCGCTTGGTTTTGTTTTGGTTTAGTTCCTGCTTAGTTTCTATTTTTGTATTGTTCAGGTTTTCAGTGTGGTTTGATGGAATTCAGGTTAAGATTTCTATCTTGTTGTGTTTTCTCTTCTTTTCAGTCCATATATATCATCATCCATCCATCCATCAAACCACTGCCTGTGCTTGAGCTTTCTTTTTAGCTTAGTTCTACATCATCCTTGTGGTAGTGAAGGATGAAGCCTTGATACACTTAAAGGAAAGCATCTTGAGACTTTATCTGCTCTACAGAACCACCTACTGGACAGAAGAATTCATCAACCTATTGTAATTACACTATGCAGGGCTAAACAACTTTGGTCACTGGAAAAAGGGAAACATTTAACACCCCGCAGGGCAGCAGCTTTCAGTGGCTGAGGTTTCTTATACCTGAACTAAGAAAATATATTGTAAACAGGGTATTTAATTTCACCAGCCTTTGAAAACACCCTTTTCCCTGTCATATAGGAGGCATGTGGCAAGATCTGAGTCACTTTCAGAACCAGCCATGTAGTACAGCCAGTCAGGAAGGTTTCAGTTGTAATCACTGCACTAAAAGAAGTCTCAGTACAGACAAGGGAGAATCATTTCCAGGTGCTCTGACCAGGAACTAGTAATGTTTTGAGCAGTGGTTGATCCAGGCAATTACTAATGTGCTTTAAATAGAATTAAAAGGCAATTAAGAGAAAAAAAAACAAACTGTAAATCTCAAGAATCTTCAAGAAAAGATGGATGTGGCATGTGTCAAGAAGATATATTTCTCTGTTGTTTCAGTACATTGGTGTTGCATTCCCCCTGCAAAACCACAGTATGGGACTTATTTTGTTCTCATTTTATTTGTTTATGAATAACTTTTCTGGTATTACCGTGTTAGTTTACTTTTAAACTAGCAGTGCCCTGTGTGCTACACAGTTAAACACGGTGATTAATCAGTTAAATCTGCACTATCAAAACTCAGTATTGCAAAAAAAAAAACAATAAAAAAACAGCAAATATATATGATAAAGGATAAACCCCTATATTTCCCCATATGCATTGTGATGAGAAAAGAAGATGCAATGTAGGCTTAAAGAAAAGCTGCAGGAAAAAAATAAGGTCTTTCACTTGAATTTATCCTGTTTTGTTGTTTGTTTGGTTTTCCTGCTTAGATTTGACAGGTTGATTTAACATTGACTGGCTGTTCTAGACGTTCAGAGTTTTAAACTTGCAGTTTTTTACTATTGATTTAGATTTAAACTAATCCTTTAAAACTCCAAATAGAAAGTAGCAACTAAGCAGCACATCAGAGTCAGCAAAAAAAAAACTTTTTTTATTTTATCACTTATATAAGCAATATAATTCCTTCACTTTCCAATCGGGGGGCAGTGTCCCTGAGAAAAATCTAAACATATCTTACAACTATTTATCATTTGGGATTTTTGGATTATTTTGCTGCTGATCCTGTTCACATCAGTTCATGCCTGGAATGCCTGCCTGCTCTCCAGACTAAAGGTATGCCAGTTCTAATCTGATTTAGAAAATTCACTGACTATAGATAACCTCATACAGCCTCATTTCAAAGAAACAAGCTATCTGATATGGAGGAAGTTCATCCCAATAGTTGCACAGATTTATTCACCTCAGTGGAGACCATGTGTAGTGAAGTGCAGGGAAGCAGCATGTATGTGAAGTGAAGTAACATTTCTAATAAAACTCTGAAAAGCTCACATGGATTTAGATTCTGTTGGAAGATGCAGATGAGTGCAGCAAGGGTAGTTGCAGTAATCATCCACTGAAATAAAAGTTGAAAGTAGCAGAAAATGGATTAGATTTTAAGATGGACAAATTCAAACTCATAAGCACTTCAACACAATGATGTGCACAACAAATATATGCCATTATCCATTATGTTAAACTAATAAAAAAAAGATACAAGCACAGCACTGCCACACAAAAGGAAAATATTAATCATATTAAATTAGATTGGACAATGGTCAAAGTGTCACTTCTCATTGAAGCCAACACTTTACAACAAAATAAATGATGAAACAAAAAAGTAAATAAACTGCTTAAAACAACCAAAACGGGTCAGTAAAGACTTCTCAGATCTTGTGTGAGGCATACTTTAGTGATGAAACCATTTCCTATTCTTGCCATGATGTGTATTACTTCAGGCTGGTGCTCTCAAAAAGATGGTTTGGAGGTAAAAAAAAAAAAAAAGACATCTTGGCACCAGCTTGATGAATAATAAAAATGTTTATTTAAAAAAAATCTAACATCTCAAACAAATCTACAGAATAGTTGAGGAGTCCTAAAGACATTTTTGAATCCTACTGATTCTGTCAGTTTACTTAGGCAAATAGACAAAGACATTTCACAACTGGAACAGTCCTGAGACTTGACATATGACACCATGCATGTATGGAGCCTAGAAGTCATGTATCCTAACAGAGAACTGAGAACTAGAACAGCCTGAGGTGGTTAGTATATCTAAATGTTTTCTTCACCCTTATGTAACACTAAGAATCAGATGCTACAGTCATTCTGGTGTAACTCTTCTTTCCAGACATAATAAAATACCAGTTCTAAAACGGGACACACATTCAAACAAGCCTCAAAGTATAAGTATAAAGTATAATACTGCTGAAATTCTTCAGACCTTCCCAAGTTATCTTAAACATATCAAATAAACATCCATTTAATCACCATCAACATCTTTCATGAAATATATACATTTTCCCTACAAATATTGTAGCGTTATTTTTAAATTTATTACTTTTGGTTATTTAAAAAAATATCTAATTAAAAAATAGATGTTGGCTTTAAAGGAAAGTATCTTTGTCTAAGGTTTTGCTCTAATAATGCTTTTACTCTCCAAGACATTGCATATTCGCTATTTCAAGAAGACAAGAGGTTAACAACGAAATGTCAAACAAGCTTGTGACCTCCAAGCAACAGGTTATGGCACCAGGGCTATATGCACACTTTAACTTATGTCTGTGTTCCAAGAACATTTAGCCACCTTGTTAGGAACAACTGCGACCAGATCTGTAAAAAAAAAATCCATCCATCCATTATCTACTGCTTTTCTTCTGAACACACATAGACAAACAACAATGCACACTCACACTCACTCCTATGAGCAATTTAGAGTCTCCAATCAGCCTATCCCCAAGGTGCATGTCTTTGGACTGTGGGAGGAAGCCGGAGTACCTGAAGAGAACCCACGCTAACACGGGGAAAACATGCAAACTCCCCACAGAAAGGCCAGGCCCCAGCCGAGACTCGAACATGCAGTCTTCTTGCTGTGAGGCCACAGTGCTAATAAACTGCTCCACCGTGCAGCCCCTCTATACAAAATAAGACCAAAAAAAGCATGTACAAAGACAGATTTATAATCAGATTATATTTTGTTACCTTTAATTTTCTGTAGAATTTAAAATAAAATATTTTTTAATTTTTACTAGACTTAATATTCTTAAATAAATAAATATTTAAAACTAAATAAAAATTAATAAATAAAATGTGAAATCAAGACATTCATCAGTAAAGTCAAGCACTGTAATCTGTATATGGAACACGGGGATTATCTCTACAGATGATGTTTAATTCTTTCAAACAGGAGCTTAACATTACTTCTACCAGCTCATGCAGAGCAGCCCTGTGATGCCAGTGAGAGCACATAACCTATTTTTCTTCTGTTTTTAAAATTCCACAAGCTAGGATTTCTTGAAATGCCTAAACATTAGTTTGCAGCTGTTATTTATAGTGTCAGCAATTAATTGGGTTTGCAGTGTACTATAATAACTATAAACAAAACAGATTCCAGAACGTTGCAGAGCTATTCCAAAGCAGTGGGAGGTGAGAACACTCCTCTCAGCTACTTTGTAAAATCTCAGAAACATCAGTAGGTTATCTGTACAGAGATAACAAATACTTTGAAGTATACTGCAAATAGATAGTTCGCTGAATGGGATGAATAAATGTGTGCATGCTAGTGAGACCTGCTGTTAACATTTTTGCTTTCATTTGACCTATTTACTGTGTTTCAGTCACTATTTTGTATCAGCACAGATATGTGGTACAGATATCAACGCAACCATCAAGAAGTATCACCTCTTTTTTTCCCACCTGTTGCACAGAGAGCAATGCAATTTCATAAGTGTTTTTTTTTTCTTTTGGCTGTCCGTTTTACATTCTCTGCACTATAGTCTGACACTCACCAGCAGCCCATCCCTTGTATTTCCAACTGTGAGAAAATTTCTCCAGCAGAAAATCTCCTGCTATGAAGTGCTTGTATAAACAGCAAATGACCAAATTGTCAGCCCATTCTGCTCAGCCTCTCTAGAGTTCATGTGAAAACTCTGCCATAGAAACGCATCCCATCGTACGAAGCAGGCTATGAAATTCTCTGATCATGAGAGGTTTATATTTCTATGGGATGGGAGGTTTTTATTATACACACTCCTGTTATAAGTGCCAGATTGTTTGGAAGGAGGTGGCTTCATGTTTTAGTGCATATGCATCTTTAATGGTCTTCACAGCATGCACATACACAGCAGATCACTTTGCATTGACTATGCATTTACTTGTGAATTGTCAACAAAGACTTTAATGAGATATGGTAAATGGTCTTGTACTTGTATAGCGCTTTTCTACACATTAGTGCACGCAAAGCGCTTTGACACTATCAGACACATTCACCCATTCACTCACACAAACACTCACACATTCACACACTGGTGACGCAGCACCGGGAGCAACTGGGGGTTCAGTGTCTTGAACAACTAACTTGCTGGTTAGGAAATAACCCACTCTACTACATGTGCCACAGCCGTCCAGATATTGCTGGGATTAAAACTACTTAGGTTGGGCGAAGGTTTAAAAACGTATCTGGTGAGCACAAGAAAACCCATTGGCTACTGGGTTTAAAACGCATGATTTACTGAACTGTCAAATAAAATAGAAACACACCATGTAGAGACCATCTAAGACGTTTCATGTGACACTGGCAAAGTGAGAAATGACTGGACCTATGCTTTTAGAAACATACAAAACAGGATATTGATCTATTACAAAGGCAGTTGTTTATTTGTTTCTGTTGAAATTACTCTACGATCCTCATGTCTGAGCTTTACTTCCTGCCAATACAACCTTACAACAGGAAATCACACATTTTGCAGAATTTACAACTTCAGTTTAATTCATAGGTTTCATTATTCCATGATGAACAACAGATTCATATGGGAAAAGAGAGAGGACTGGTTGTAAAGTCTAGCAACTTGATATTTCTGGCCAGTTAAATACCACATAGATGATTGTTAATTCATCATTATCTGCTGGATTTGCAAGTTGCTCACATCCTATTTTGCATTAGTTGTTATTAATGAATAAAATCCTTGTGCAGTCCATGTGACTTTTGTTTACAAGCACATCCTCTCTTGTAATTAGGACATGTGAATCTTAATGAACTAAACACGAAGATGCAAATTTTCTACTAGTGCGTGCGGGGGAAAAAAATAATTAAGTCACACATTTGCACTTCAGTAGAAAGTATTTTTACACATCATCATCTTTCACCTGGTAATTGTTTTTAGTTCCAATTTACAGTCCTGCTTTGGTTTAAATTGTTACAGTTCAGCTCCTGAGAGTTGACGCAAATATCCACAAGGAACTCACAAGTCACGTCTCAATCATTAATTACGGAGATAAAGCTGAGCCTTGCAACCACTCATTAGCTGCAGAGCGAGTGGGTGTGTGGTGTGTACTTGCCATTGCTCCCTGGACAATATCAAGGTCACTCCAGTCTGCACCAGCTCTGTTCTGTTAGCAACAGTACACTGATGTACTCTATAAGCCATGTGACCACCTTACTGTATTAAATTAGCCAATCATTACACTACAGTTCAAATATAATTACTGACATGAGGTGTAGACTGTACCCCTTCTTTGTGTGTCTTTATTGCTCCTCTTGTTTTCAAAAAGCAATTTTTTTTATAATTGAAATTTCTTTTTTTTTATTGCACTGTCATCAATTTTAAGTGTGGACACTAAGCACATGGCCCTAAAGCAGTGTGTTCCAATGCCGGTCCTCAAGCCCCCCTGCCCTGCTTGTCTTACGTATGTTCCTATCCGACACACCTGACTCATATTCATGGACCTGCCCATGACATTCTTTGCAGCTTGTTAACAAGCCATTTATTGAATTCAGGTGCACTAACGAAGGGTTGCCTGTAAAACATGCAGAGTAGTAGGGCCTAAGGACTGTAATAGAGAAACACTGCACTAAAGTGACACACATGGAGGGGAAGCCATGATGTAACAGGGTGTGGGGTAGTGATTGTTATTTTAGATGTTTATTTTTGTTGTGAATAGAATACGAAGGGATACAGGTTTTTTACTTGATAAGTTGTCTCAGGTTGTGAGAGTTTGATTTAATTTGCTAGAATTAAACAGTTTAAATGGATTATCTGTTTACTCTTACTCTTTACAAAAGTAATACTTGAGGTAGCAAGCATTTGAGTATTTTGAGTTCTACTTTAAAATAATTTAAAATAAAATTTACAATGATGAATTATCAAGAGAAATAGTATTCTAAAGATTTTGTTGTGGAAAATCATTTTATAGGTAGCTCTTATTATTAATGGTGGTAATGATTTTTTTAATTTAACTTTGTTTCTGTTTTTTTCTTTCTTTATTTTGTTATTATGTAGGCACTTTTTTAGCTACTGGACTAAAACCATTCAGTTTCCCACCTTCTATTTTGTAATTTGTTTGTTTTAATTACTTTTACTGCACAGAAACGTATATCATAAGAGAAAATTTGAAACATATGGAGGGATTTGTGTCACATGGATTGTCACTGGGAAAACCCAACATGAAAAGGAAAAAAAAAATAACTTAACATCTCAGACAGATAAATGATATTAAGTAACACAGAGGAACATTGAGTCAGGGACAAGCAGAAGTCTTTTATCATAACCTCCCCATCATCCTGTCTCCCTATTCCCTACAATGATTGAGGCCAATCAGTGGCATTAGGGTCACCTTTATTGGTTCCCCCTCTCCATTTGTGACCCGCTGTACAAAGCATCAGTCTTCCACTCTAAATGCAGTTCTCCCTGCAGAATAATCCTACGCCACACGTGAGTCTAGTTGAGGTTTTCTAAATATTCTTCTCCTTACCTATGCCTCAATCATGCTGGAATTGTCTTACATAAAGAGTTGTTTTTGTGTGTGTTTGCGTGCATGTGTGTGTGTCAGTGTCTGTTTCCACAAATATGCCAAGTGGAAATATTCTCTACAGCTTAGAGATTTCAGTTAGATGTGGAAAGAAAACATTTGCATACATAAGCTGAACTTCATGCTTTGTAGTTAATTGAATCTCATGACATTTCAGACTCATAAATGACCATTTTCTGTTCATATGAGCACATCACTGAATTTATGTGATACAACAAAGAAAGATGATAATGTTATTTTAGGAAAAAAAAACCTTTAAAGTATGTTGCTGTTAATCACACTTTCATCCCAATGTTGGAAAATCATCTCCTTTACTGAATGGCGCAGGATGATGCTAATATGATATTGTTTGTTGTGTCAGTGATTGAATGATACATGAGATGAATGAACTGCCTCTTAGTGTTCTGCTGCAGCAGATGCATAGGTGTGCCCTCATCAGAATGGCTCAGCATCCCTTTAAGTCTTTAAGTCTTTCAGACTGAAAAATGCCACAACTTGAAACTGTAAACGTTCATGCTTGTTGTTAGATCCAGTAAATTAATTGATTACTCTAAACACTTAATAATAATAATAATAATAATAAAAATGTACCAATAAATACAAATG